>PVJN01023224.1:0-32526 GCA_004026805.1 Lasiurus borealis
CTTCTCAACCAGAAGTTATATCTACCTCATTCTTATACCACAGGAGAATATTTCATCATCTATGTGCATGCTCTTTCATTACTTTTTCCAGAGATGGAGGTTGAATCTGATTTTTACAACATTTCCAGCAACCCTGCAGAATACCTGCACTTACACACCATTGGTGTCCATGCTGGTGGGTGTGCAGCATGGACCTTTGGGGGTCTCTAGGTCACAGAACAAGTTTTACATTAAAAAAATCCTCAACTGAGGATATGTTTTGATTTATTTTTAGAGAGAAAGGAAGGGGGAGAGAATTATTGAACGGTTGCCTTGTGTATGTGCCCGACTGGGGATCGAAACTGCAGCCTTTTGGTATATGGGATGATGTTCCAATCACCTGAGCCATCTAGCCAGGATACATTTTACATTTTTAGTTGTTAATACTCCCACCCTCAAAAACATATTCTTCCACTCAGGAGTCGCCTAATGGATCTGCCTGGGGAGATGGTAACGGAAGTACCTGAGAGGATCACTGGGCTTTGGGGGAACATGGGGAGCCTCTGAGCTTTTGCCAGTGGATTCTGTGAAAACCTGAGGCCCCTGGTTGTTTGGTCCTAGCTGCTTCAATTTCTTAGAGAAAGAGGGGTTGGGGACCATTGTTCTGACAAGGTGAGCCTTCCTGGGTTAAAGAAAAAAAGAGAATTCTGTCTGTGAGCATTTGTTGGGTGCCTGATTTGTGTAAGCTGTGGTGTTGGTCATGGTTTAGAATAAGAAAAATCAGCTAAATGGAGCCTGTGCTCATAGAAGTGCTGCAGTAGCAGAGCGGGGTGAAGATACAATTCAATCTAATTCCAGGCCTGACAAACCACAGATAGTGGACAGGAGAAAGAACAGAGGGGGAGGGGTAGCCGGAGGGAGAGGGGAAAAAAAAGGAGGGGTGGGGGGAGAATGAGAGAAAGGTCATCCAGCTGTGGAGTGTTAGGGGAAGGTTCCTGAATGAGATGGCAAACCTGATGGGCCCTGAAAGATGGGTGAACCGTCCCCAGGTGGTGATGAAGGGTAATTAAGGTAGATGAAACAGGATAAACTACTATTTAGAAATAAAATGCATGCATGTAATAGAAAATTTAGAAAACATACATGCTTTACAAAAATCCCATTAATTTGATCTCTTAAGGACAATCACAGCTAAAAGTTGACGTTTTCTTGGGTAATTTTTCTAATCATGTTCAGTCAGAGGGTTCCCCTGGTGCCAGCTGAGGGATCCATAGTGCGAGGGGCTCAGGACAGAGGTGGGGCAGCAGCTTTCCCCACCTGGGAAGGGCCTCCCAGCCTGTTAAAGGAGCTGCCACTTGAATCTGCATCCTCCCTTCTCAAGCTCGGACTTTGAAATGCACCACTGGCTGTTGGCCGATTCTGAGAAGCACCTTCCAGTGTTGCAAAGAGTAAGTCAAACCAGTTGAATGTGCTCATCCAAACATCATTACCTGTCAAGATGTCACACCATTGGGTGGTTTTCTGCACAAGCTCCATCATTCCAGAGGAATGCTGGCAATGGGTGGTTGGAAGAAATCCAGGTTAAGGGAGAAATTTCTACATGTTGGCTATGCAAACGATTGTTAAAAACATATTATAAGTACCAGGAAAACAGAGACCATACCTGTTTTAGGCTGCAGGCCATCCAACCTGGGGAAAGACATCTTTCCTACAAGAATGGCCAAGTGTCTTCTAAATGCAGTGAGAAAGAAGCAGAGACAATTGCATTTTTTCTTCTCAGTTGGAAACTTCAGATGGTGCAGCACAGTAGCCCTCCCTTATTTTCAGGGGATAATTTCAAACCTCCTTGTAGACGCCTGAAACCAGGTACCCAGAGATTACCATCAACTGATAATAAAATGGAACGATTATAACAATGTACTGTAATGTACTCACTCTCCTTGTAGCAACGTGACATGTAAATACCTGATTAGTTGGATAACTTGCACTTTTCTACACAAAGGAAGCACTTTACGGCTTCTCTTTGACACATTGAGTTGCCAGAATCATTAGTCTTGCGCTTTGGGGCTGTTATTAGGCAAGCACCTGTATACTGCACTAGTCAGTCCCTATGTGGCTGAAGAGTGGGGTGCTTGGGGAGCATGCGGGAACGTGAGATGTGTGGGGAGGGAAGGTCTACAGCATGGAGACACTGGATAACGGATGATTTCTGTCCCTAGTGGGATGGAGACAGATTGGGGAGATTTCATCAGGCTACTCAGAATGGTGAGCAAAGTAAACATGAATCATTTCTTTCTAGAATTTTTCATTTAATATTTTAGGACAGCAGTGACCGAGGGTAATTGAAACTGCAAAAAGCAAAACCGTAGATAAGGAAGACCACTGTATATTTTAAGCACACATTTTTGTGTTAATCCTCACCTGAGAATATTTTTTTTCCATTGATTTTTAGAGAGAGTGAAAGGGATGGAGGAAAGAGGGGAAGAGAGAGAGAGAGAAAGATCAATGTGAGAGACATAGATTGGCTGCCTCCTGCACCCACCTGGTTAAGCTGGGAATGAATCTACTATCCATGCCCTTGACTGGAAATCAGACATGTGATCCTTTGGTGCATGGGTCAACACTCTAACCACTGAGCAACACCAGCAAGGGCTAAGCATAATTTTTAATAGTGTGTAACCTGGACCAGCAGGGTTTTGGCAGGCAGAAGCAGGGGAAAGCACCTCGGAAAGAGGTTTCAGCAGGTATAAAAGTAGATGATGGGTGTATTGGGGTTGGGTAGGCTATGAATTGCCTAGATTCAGCAGAACAGGTGGAAGCTTCTGAAAATCCAAAGGTATTGTAATTTGTAAATCAGGTCTTTAGGGATGTGACGCACCCCCAGCACGCCTCTCAAGTCCCGGGTATGCACCATGGAAGGCTCATCCTCCCAGTTCCTGGCAGCCCGGGCACAGCACAGGCAGACACCACGGCAGCTCCTGAGACCCCTGCAGATGAGAGGAAGCAGGGACCACCTGGAATCTGCTCTGGTGAGTGAAGGGCGAGCTCCACCCAGGCTTGGAGGCAGCAGCTGCAGGGGCGGGAGGAAGGTTTCCAGAGCCCATGGGGGATGGAGCTGGTGCAGGCTGCAGGGTGAGTCCAGAGGAGTGTTCTTTGGGGGCATTTCTGCAGTGCCAGTGCAGGTATCCTCCTGCCCGAGCCGCTGCCAAGCTTGGTTCCCTGTGCTCCATGAAGATTCTCTGAACATGAAATATTCTTTACTCAACCCTTTCTCCACCCAAAAGCAGCAGAGATGGCTTCTGTTGAACTCTGCACCTGGCTGTAGAATAAGTGCATTGGAGGAGCGTGGGAGAAAGGGATGGGGAGGTGTTTGTGATGTAGTTTGACACTGAGTGAATGTCTAGGTCATCTATAATAACTGGATATCCTTCCGGATGACCTTCCAGATGAAGCCGGGGCTAGGAGGGAAGACGGTGCTGGCAGCTGTGGGAAGGAAGGCCTACTCTTGCATGAATTTCATGCATTGGGCCTCTAGTTGACTATAATAATATTTTATTCCTTAGATTCCTCATAGAACAACACGGTAAGCCTATGAAAAATGACGCACCCTCGGAAAAAAACAAATTGCAAATGAAATCAGATATTCTTTTTATTTCAGAGTGTTGGAAAGGGGCTAAAAGAAAATGCCCGGTGCTGGCACAGACATGGAAGTAGACACTTGAGGTTCCAAGGGTCTAAACTTCCTGAGAGGGCATCTGGCGCTAACATCCTATGTGCCTCTACCCAGCACTTTGGCTTCTAGGAGTTTACCTGGGGAAATAACTGGGTAGGTACACAGGAAAGGGGAGGTATAACAGATGGACATAAAAACACCAGCTTTATTACTGATGAAAGTGTTTTTGGAGGATGTGGCCACAGCCCTTCCCCCCCCCTCCACACCTCCGCCCCCAGGAAAAGTTACACTTGTCAAAGGTGGCTGCCTCAAAGATTGCAGGGTTCTGGGGCAGAGAAGAAAAGGAACATATTGTGATTAGCCTTTTAATACACTAGCCCCCACCCCCTCAATCAAGTAACGTGGGCCGATGGCCATCACTTCCCTCCCTCCTCTATGGGTGTTACTGTCATCGTAGTTCCCAGGGGAAAATGAAGGGTAGAGAACACATGTTTCCAGCCCCTCACATTGTCAAGTGATTTCATTTTTGTTCAAATGTGTGTAGGTTGTGTAAATGGATATTAAAAATAAGCTTGAGGTGGATGTGCAATAAGGAGTTTTCCCTGTGGGTGAGGGCTTTGAGGAGAATTTTCAGTTTTTCTGTATGATTTGACTTTGAAAAGCAAACAGTAATTATTTTCTCATGGGGGAAAATGGAAATATATTTCTTTGAGAAAATGAAATTTCTGTTCAGACTGTGTGTAATTCATACTTTATGTAAATGGCATTTAATCATGCGCAAGTGCATTTTATAGTTAGCTAAACACTGACCAGCCATAGAGGCAGGGCCTGCGACGAGGGCATGGTCAGGGCCCCCTTCCTGTGTTCTCTGATGTCCCTTCAGTGCTTGGAGGTAGAACAGGTCTTGCCTCTGCCCTCCCTCCAGCCCTTGTCAAACCGTCTTTATTAAAACCCATTTCTCATGTTTTCATCGTGCCTTGAGTGAGAAGTTGTTCTCAGTACGTTAATTTACTGTGCGAAGACATGAGTTACAGGTCAGTATCAGGGTTGAAAATAAAGTTGTTTACGAATAATTACTCTTTGGGGGACCCAGTGGCAGAGAGTCTGGAATCTGGTAAACCTGCAACCAGATTTTGCTAGGGTAGGGGGCTGTTTCAGATTCGGTTCAGCTGCATTAAAACAAAAACTAAGAAAAAAAGGCAAAGGATTGGTATAAGAGGAATATAGTCTCTAATGTTTTTAAAATTTTTATTGTTGTCAGTTGTACAGATGTCCTCCACTTCTTTAACTCTGTGTTTTCCCTGTGCAATCAGCTTGCAATTTGCATTTAAGACTAAAAATGAACCGATTTAAACTCACGCCTGGAAAACCTGTGAGCATTAGGTGGTAAAGACAAGGAGGACTGTATCGCTTGCTTCCAGAATTTCATTGTCAAAACCTGCTCCTTCTCTCTCCTCTGTCCTCTATACTGAAGTCCCACCTGGTTCCAGGTGTATGGGAGCCGATACTAGTTGTCTATCCAGCATCTGTTGTCTTTGCTTCCTTGCTTGCAGAACCCCAACTTTGTTCAAGCAAACAATGTGTCCAGATAAAACACATGTGAGCAGGGGTGGCCATCTGACACAGTTCCAGATCCTTCCATAAAACTTCTATTTGCCTGATGCATTACAGTCCCTTCCTACCTCCCCTGTTGTTCCTTGCCTTTAAAAAATATTTTTATTTTTGTTAATCCATTGATTTTGAGAGAGAGAGAGAGAGTAAATGGGAGGAAGGAGTGGGTGGAGAGGAAGGGGGGTGGGAGAGAGAGAGAGAGAGAGAGAGAGAGAGAGAGAGAGAGAGACAGACAGACATCGATTGGTTGCCTCCCATACCTACCCCAACCAGGGCCAGGGATGGAACCTGTAACGGAGGTATGTACCCTTGACCAGGAATTAAACCCAAGACTCCCTGGTCTGCAGGCTGACACTCTCACCATGTGCAAACCGGCCAGGGCTCCCTTGCTTTTCTCATTCTTTCCATCTGGAATACATATGTGAAGCCTGGGGATAGGCAGCTATCCTGTGACCATAGAGGTCATTGTGTTGCATGTCGAGGGTGATGAGCGGAGAAGGAAGGCCTGAGCCCTAGATGGCTCCTGTTCCCCACCCCCTGCTCAATCTCTGGACTTCCTGTTGTGGAAGACAAAAAAATCTCTACTTCTTAGACCACTGGCTTAGGGTTTTCTAATATTTGCAGCCAAAGCATGTTTTTTTTTTTGTTT
Organism: Lasiurus borealis; assembly: GCA_004026805.1. Taxonomy (NCBI): domain Eukaryota; kingdom Metazoa; phylum Chordata; class Mammalia; order Chiroptera; family Vespertilionidae; genus Lasiurus; species Lasiurus borealis. Next base: position 5,913 of record PVJN01023224.1, read on the forward strand.
TGTTTTGTTTTTTTGTTTGTTTGTTTTAAATTGAGGTGTCATTCCCAGTACATGAAATTGACCATTTTAAAGTAAATTCAATTCCGTGGCATTTCATTTCATGCATTCAAAGTGTTATGCAACCACCTCTATGTAGTTCCAAAATATTTTTATCACCCTAAAACCAAAAAAATTCTTAACTGGCATAGGGGTTAGGCCAATATTATATTACTGAATTCTCTCAACAGTCCTAATGCAGTGGATATTTTCCATTAAATGTGAATCCTTCCCTGTCCTGGAGCAGCATATAACTTCCCTCTGGAGATCAGTCCCCTCTCCATGATTGGGCCATGTGATCTGAGCAGCAGCAACACCTTTGTGGCTCTGTTAGGGGCGCGGGAATAGCCACAGTATCACTGAGGGTTTAGAGGCGGGTGCATGAGGCAATTTGGGCCGGTGTTTAAATGGCAGGAGAGGGTGTTCCATGTTTCATTAGAAAGTTTCTAAGCCAGGAGCAGCTGGCCACCCCTGGTGACCACATGGAGCTGGTCAACCCAAGAGTGAAGCCAGCGAGTGGGGAGCAGAGCCAAGAAACAGGGGTACCACATCCTGATGAGACTCTTGAGCTCCCAAATCAGGCTGGGTAGAAACCAGCTCTACCTTCAAAATGTGAAAAAGTGGAATCAGTTAGTCTCCATTTTCTTTCTTAAGCCCATTTGAATGGAACTTTCTATCACAATGAGAGAGCCCTGCTTCTGATAGGAGGAGCAGTATATTGTCTTCATTTCAGATGTAGGACTTGAGCTCCAGGATTATATAATTTCCCTGAGACCACCCAGTTTTACATTCACATCAGTATCCCTCCATGCTTGTCAGTATTACCACTAAGAAATCACCTTTCACCCGGCCAGTGCTACTCAGTTTTTGAGCTCAACCTATGAGTCAGGAGGACCCAGTTTGATTGCTGATCACGGCACATGCCCAGGTTGAGGGCTTGATCCCAGTGTGGGGTGAACAGGAGACAGCTTATCAGTGATTCTTTCTCATCATTGATGCTTCTATTTCTCTTTCTTTATCCTTTCCTCTCTGAAAAAAAAAAGAAAGAAAAAGAAGGAAAGAAGTTACTTTCCCATTTCTGTTCCATCCTGGTTATGCCTGGAGCCCAGTGCCACCATCTATTGGTGAACGTGAATCTGGGAGTCCCTTGGGTCCCAGGCTGGAAACACTTGTTGGACACCCGCAAGAAGAAAAGAAACATTTTTTGAACAGATGAATGTCTGGACTTGGTGTTCATAATTAGCTATTTTCGAGTTAGCTTCATCAACCTCCATGGGTTATTTATTTGATTGCATATGACTCTGAAGTGAAACAGCTTTGATTTGGTTTCCCAGCGACCCAGATGAACCGCATCATTAGGCAGTTGGTAAAGGTCTTCCTAATTACAAGAAATGCAAGAAAGATCTAAACACCTCTCCTTCCCCACAACATTCTTTGCAAAACATGGACTAGTTGGAAAACGCATTGCTAACAAAATATCGAAGAGGCAGAGCGCCTGATGGAACAGTTTTCCTGAGTGCCTCCGTGACAAAAACACTTCAGAGGGAGTTCTATCCATTTGATTAGGCGGCATTGTGCACTCTTACATGACAGGCATGGTGAGCACAATAGCACTTGGATTATAAATCAAGATTTAGTAGCATTTGACACGTCCCCACCTTTCACCGCCGGGAACTGTTCCTCAGGAGAGCTGCTAGGAGAGAAAGTCAGCCTCCAACAGAAAAATGGGTGCCGTGCATTTGAGATGGTTTCGGCTCAGGACATGTTTTCCCAGTGTTAAGAATGGAGATTACCATCCTGTGCTGACACATATAAGCTGAGTTAGCCCATTTTACCAATTAAAGGGGCTTTGGTTGAAATTACTAGGCACTAATTCTGCTTTATTTAAGCCCAAATGAATGTACTGGAAGGATGTTGGGCATTCTGGAGAAGTGGGAAGGTTGAGTGACCAGACTTTCCAAGAGGCAGATCCAGAATACTGCAAAGCAGGACCCATGGTAATGACCCATCATCTTCATGTCTATTGTCACCCTGGCTACCGAAAACCTGGTCCTTCTGTGGTTCTCCACTTGGGCCCATGGTACTTCCCTTTGCTGGATTCCTCAGGCCAACGTGTAGGAATTATATCCTTGACTCTTCCCTTCTCTCACACTCCACATCCTGTTGTTTGGTAAATCTGGTAACGCTACCTTCTTCTTCTTTTTTTTTTTTTAAATATATTTTATTGATTTTTTTACAGAGAGGAAGGGAGAGGGATAGAGAGCTAGAAACATTGATGAGATAGAAATATTGATCAGCTACCTTCTGGACCCCCTCCCCGCACTGGGGATGTGCTTACAACCAAGGTATATGCCCCTGACCGGAATCAAGCCTGGAACCTTTTAGTCCACAGGCTGATGCTCTATCCACTGAGCCAAACTGATTTTGGCAGTGCTATCTTCTTAATACAGTTGGAATTTGAGTACTTCTCATAAGCCCCACAGTTAACATCCCAGGTTCTAGTTGTATCATTTCTCACCTAAAATATGGCCATTGCCTCCTCACTGGTCTCCCTGCCTTCCCCTCCTCCCTGGGTGGACAGTAGCTAGAGGGATTGTGATAAAATCTAGGCTAGATCATGTCATCCCCCCAAATGTCTGATGTCTTAGTAAATGGCTTCATCTGGCTTGATTTGGCTCCTGCCACCTCTCTGGCCTTCTCACCGATTTTTCTTCACTCTTTCGTTCCAGCCACACTGATTTTTCTGCTCATTGTCCTCATACACACCAAGCATTCTCCTGCCTCAGGGCCTTACCACGTGTGTCTTGCTTGCTTTTGCTCTCTGCTCTTGCCAGAGATTCTCTGCTCAGATATAGTTTTCTCTGATCATCTGTAAAATAGAAGTCATACTTTCCTTATTTCTTCACTATCTATTCCTTTCTCTTTATTTTTCTTCATGCCACATTGTCATCTGATGTTATATAGTCTAAAATGCTTCCCTAGGGTATATGTTACTTAACTTGCCTGTTTTCTTCAATTGCATGTCCTCACACCAGCACAGATTAGGTGCTCACTAAATTTTTTTTTTTGGAATGAAGGAATGAATGCATGCATGGAGGAATGTGGGGATAGCCCTGTGATGGGAAGTTTAATTCATCATCCCTCTCCCAGTGAAAGGAATGAACTCCATCAACTTTCCATTTCAATAAGCAGATTTCAGGGAGGGGCTGCTGATGAGAACAGATTGGCTAACAGGCCTATGTCTTGGCTAAAGGAGAAGAAGACATAAGTCCCATGAACTTGAACACACAGGGAAGAGACAGCCCCAAAAGGAAGCTGCTCCTTATATTCAACAAATGGTAACAAATTTTTGGCTCAAAGGTGGGGAAATTATACCCATAATGAGCGATCTAGTGCAAAGAAATAGAATGTTTCTCTGTCTGTCTCATCAAGTTAGGCATCCTTGATGCTTTAAGTAACCCAGACCCAAGTAATTGTAGCTGAGATGTACAAGGGCCTAATTTTCATGCATACAAACCCCCATCTGTGGGAAGGCAGTTGCTGGTGCTGGTTCAGTAGCTCAACGTATCAGAACCAGGGCTGGCATATCTGGGGTTGCATGGGCCTTTTCCTCATGGTCACAATATGGCAGCCACACATCCTGCCCTCCCACCATCTTCAAAGCAAAATAGGGCTTGGGAACAAGAGGCATGGTGCGTTCATTAAGTATGGCTCCGGCTGAGTACAGAAGGAAGTGTATTTTCTAGGAGCAGCCCCAGATGTCCCTTTTCTTTTCTTGCCCAAACTGGAGGCCTCAGGGCATTGACCATGTAGCCTTTCCCATCTCCATGCTATGAGCTGGGTGTTGAGGAGGGTGTTAGGATGCTTTTGGATCCTCAGCCAGTGGTGTCTGCTCAAGGCCCTGCAGCTAGAGGGCAGGGGAATGATGTTCTGGGAGTTCTGTCTGAGGCCAATGTCTCTTAAGCACCAGCATCCTTGTCTCTTGGAAGGCTTTGTTTTCCTGTTCATTTTGCTTCTCTTGCTTTTAGACTCTGTTTAGGTAGCTAGACACAAATGGCCATATAATGCACGATCTGTTAATATGAAATGTCCGGAATGGGCAAATGTATAGGGACAGAAAGCTTATTAGTTACCAGGAGCTGGTGGCAGGGGAGCATGCAGGGAATGGGGTAGTGGTGTCTGAGGGGCATAGGGTTTCTTGTTGGGGTGATGAAGCTATTCTGAAATGTGATGTTTGCATGACCTTAAATATCCTAAAAGTCACTGGCTTGTACCCTTTGAAACTGAATTTTATGGTGTGTGAATCATAACAGAGCTATTTTTTAAAGGTAAAGGCTAAACATATACTATAACTTTTGACACTCCTTACATTTAAAAATATAGAAGAAGCTTCAAAATATCAGTGTCACACTAAATGGTTTGGCTCAGTGGATAGAGTGTCGGCCTGTGGACTGAAAGGTTCCAGGTTCGATTCAGGTCAAGGGCATGTACCTTGATTGCGGGCACATCCCCCGTGGGGGGTGTGCAGGAGGCAACTGTTCGATGTTTCTCTCTCATTGATGTTTCTAACTCTCTATCCTCTTCTTTCCTCTCTGTAAAAAATCAATAAAATATATTAAAAACAGACAAACAAATAAAAGAACAGTGTCCCTGGCCTCCCCTCTCCTCACATAAGTTTGGACACTGCCATTCCTGATAAGTGTACCAGGCTCCAAACTGTCCATTAATGATGCCCATGCCCTCCACTCAAAGATCAGCACTCATTGTTTCTTATTCTCTTGTATATCTTTTCTAGGTATTTTTCCATATGTACTCACATACGGACAACAGTTGCTCTCCCTCGAACTCTCATGACCTCATTCCATTGCAAATCCCAGGAAACAGTACCTGGCATTGTAGCTACTATTGTTCTCAGTAGCTGTTGCTTATGTGTTGCTAAGTGGAGAGCCTGGTCAGAAAGATATTCGAAGCTGAGAAGCTCCAAGTGGTGCGTGGCTCCTTGCTCTAGGACGGAAACTCTCAGCTAGGTTATGCTTGAGAACCTTGGGCACCTTTGCCAACTGGTGCTGGTGCCCCGGCTCCATGCTCAGACAGGCTGATTCTGGGGGGTGGGGTCAAGGCTTTCTAAACAGATGCAGTAAGAACTAGAACAATGGTTTTTGACTGAGTGATTCTGTCCCCTCACTCTCCCAGGGCATTTGACAATGGCTGGAAACACTTTGGTTGTCAAAACTTTGGGTAGAGGCGTGTGTGCTGCTGGCATCTAGTAGGTAGAGACCAGGAGTGCTGCTAAACATCCTCCAACACCTAGCATAGCCCCACAGCAAAGCATTTTCTTCCCCGCAATGTCAGTAGTTCTGATGTATAGGAATCCTGGGCTAGAGAAGCAGAGATGACCAGCTAATAGCACCATCAGACGTTGTCCCACTGGGCAGGCGATGGCCAGTTGGAAGCAGAAATCCATGAACACTGTACCTAGGCAGCCAAAAGGGCTATCACAGCCGTGGCTCCACGTGACTTTGGGTCCAGGCCGCCTTTGTTGGTATGTCCCTCTGCAAGCAAGACAGAAGTTAGATTGTCAAAATTCTTGTGATTTTTCAGATGTTCTATAGCTAAAAGCCATCAACTGTCAACCACGAGGAGCAAATGCCTATTCCCATTCAAAGTGAAGAACATCTGCCAGATACCGCATGTCTGTATTCCTCTGGTGCACATTCTGAATGGTTACTTTCCTTATGGAGCAAAACTTGGGACACAGAGTCACACTCCAGGAAATAGTTGTTCGTGGCAAGCTTGAGAGTGCATAAGAAGGGAACCGTAGGTAAGAACAAACACCCATTGACTCATGAGAAGAGTTTTTGTGGGCTGGAGTGAGCACCCAAATCAGTCAAAGATCACATGAGAGCCACCAAAGTAACGAGCATCCTGGACACCCACATGAGACAATGTCCACTGGGTATATTGTTGCTCGTTTGTTTAAATTTAGACACTTGCCGTGTTGGCGTGGGTAATGAACATGGAATGACAGGCAGGTACATTAGTGCTATTGAAGAAACCTCATAAGGTATTCTCAGTAGTATGGAGATAAGGAAATAACATAATTGAAAGAGCCACAAGCAACATGAGCTCCGGAGTGCAGAAGGAGGCCAAGGGCATCAGGGAAGAGATGCAGGAAAGGAGTCTGGATGAGGCCAGGCTCCCTGTGATGGACAGATGGACAGGACTGTCCACTGCAGAAGCCAGACGACCTAGCCCAAGAATTACCACTGAGGCTGTTGAGGATAATCCATCCCTGGGATGGCATGCAAGCTCCTGAGGCCCAGACTGTGCTCCGATCCAGTGCAGCCAGGTCCAGCACATTTTAAAGCTTCTCCTGGGATCCAATGGGCAGTTGTGCTTGAGACCCAATGTGAGTGCTCCCTGTCTCGGCCCACTGTAGGACAGGACTGGCATGTTTTCTTGGTTCATATCATGCCCTGTTGCACCTTGGATCTTGAGGGAGATTGAGATACTTCATTTAGGAAAGAAACCAAAATGAAAGCATAGGTGAACACTTAAACTGCTGCCTCACACAACAATTTCAAAACTACAACTAAAAGACAAAATGGAAATCATCCAGAACCACAGAAAGGCTGGATGAATGGAAATTCTACAACTAGAAGGAAAGAGAAAAGCACACTGAGACTGAGAGGAGCTGCAGGAGGCATAGATACTGAGATGTGTGAACATAGAAGACTGGCAACTGAGTGTGTTGCTGACTTTCTCAAGCAAGAGGGAGATAAAAGCTACCGACTGCATTGAATTCTGGGAACATAGACTCATTCGGGGAGAAAATGGACTGTTTGGCAGTGGGAGGAACTTGAGGGCAGCTTTCTCTCAGAGGTGCTCACAGTGATTACCACAGGACACTGAAACACAGGGACCTATTAGGGCAGGGATGATGGGAAACCAATGCTGTCTGCTCTGCCCTGAGACTCTGCCCCATCTAAGCTGAGCACAGAGGCTTTTGCAAGTCTTGTCTCATAAGGGTATTTCCAGCACAGAAATTCTCCCAGCATAGACACAGCTGATCCTCACAGCCAATTGGCCTGAAGGTGAATTCCTTCTAGTGATACCAACAACAATCAAGGCTTAACTACAAGACTATGTACACAGCCCACAAAGGGGTGCTCCAAGAGTGTCCACCTCAGGTAACTGGGGAGGCTGAGCACTAGGCTCTATAGGACACCTAGCACACAAAGACACTCTATAAACTCAGGGAAGCAGTAAAAATGTGGAGACAAAAAACATATCACAAATGAAAGAAATGGAGGAAAGCAAATGACTGGATATAGAGTTCAAAACCATGGTTATAAGGTTTTTCAAGAATTTTGTAAAAAAGGCTGATAAATTTAGTGAGACGTTCGAGGATATGAAAAAGGACCAACTAGAAATTAAGCATACAGTGACTGAAATAAAAAATAATATACAGAGATCTAACAGCAAACTAGAGGACTGCAAGAATTAAGTCAAAGATTTGAAATACAAAGAACCAAAAAACACCCAACCAGAAAAGCAAAAAGAAACAAGAATCCAAAAATAGAAAGATAATATAAGGAGCCTCTGGGACAACTTTAAGCATATCAACATCAGAATTATGGGGGTGCCAGAAGAAGTGAGAGAGCAAGATACTGAAAACCTATTTGAAGAAATAATGACAGAAAACTTCCTCCACCTGGTGAAATAAATAGACTTACAAGTCCAGGAAGTGCACAGAACTCCAAACAAAAGGAATCCAAAGAGGACTACACCAAGACACATCCTAATTAAAATGCCAAGAGCAAAAGATAAAGAGAGAATATTAAAAGCAGCAAGAGAAAACGGTTATGCCAGAGGGAGCACCTATATGATTGTCAGCTATTTTTCAACAGAAACTATGCAGGCCAGATGGAAGTGGCAAGAAATATTCAAAGTGATGAAAAGCAAGAACCTACAACCAAGATTCCTCTACCCAGCAAAGCTATCATTCAGAATTGAAGGTCAGATAAAGAGCTTCACAGATAAGAAAAAGCTAAAGGAATTCAGCACCACCAAACCAGTATTATATGAAATGCTGAAAGGTACTCTTTAAGAAGAGGAAGAAGAAGAAAAAAGGTAAAGATAAAAATTATGAACAACAAATACATGCCTATCAACAAGTGAATCTAAAAATCAAGTGAATAAAAAAATCTGATGAATGGAATAAACTGGTGAATATAATAGAATTGGGTCATAGAAAGGGAGTGGACTGACAATTCTCAGGAGGAAAGAGATGTGTGTGGTAGGGTGCAGTGAGAGACTGGACAAAAATCATACACCTATGGATGAGGACAGTGTGTGTGTGTGGGGGGGGGTGTAAGGGCAGAAGGTGGGGTGGGAACCCAGTGAGGGGGAGCTTTGGGGGAAAAAAAGGAACAATTGTAATAATCTGCACAAGATTTATTAAATTAAAAAAATAAAAAAGTAAAGAAATAAAACAAACAAAAAAAGCAAATAAATAAATGAAAGGGAATGAATTAGTGGGGGAAAAAAAGATATTTTGTTTAGAAAGCATCTGTGCAATAGCATGGGGCAGCGTTGTGAGCCCAATGACAACAAAGCCCTGTAGGTATTGAAGGACGGGTCTTCAGGAGAATGTCCCCACGGAATGACCTCCAAGTGGTTCCTCTGATGTGAATTCCCTTGGTTCCTACTCACTTCTTTTCTAGACATTCCCTCCATTGGAGGACTCCTGATTTCCTGCCAACAAGTTATATTTCTGCAAAGTTAACCAGGCTTGCTGCTTTCAGCCAAGAACCCTGATGGGCATATTTATTAAATGTTTTTTTTTTATATTGATGGATATAAAAATACTTGTTTTAGCTGCATCCTGAATAATAATATCCATGGAATCCCTTTAATGTTTTAGTCATATTTTTTCTGAACATACATTCAAATACATATACAATTGTTAAAATAAGACATCGCTATGCTACCTAAAACTGTCTGCTGCCCTTTGGATAGGCTGAATTATGATTCTTTGATTGCGGTTAATAGAAAGCAGATGTGAGTAGGTTAAGCCAAAATAAGGAATTTATTGGGGTTTCTCATAAAATCAAGGAAGCAGCCTCGGGGTGGCAGCCACTGGGCTGTGTGTGTGTGTGTGTGTGGGGGGGGTGGGGGGGGGATGGGGGCGGGGAACTCGTGAGGGTTCCAGCCCTTTCCTCTCAGTGCTCCCACTGATGTGCTTTAACTCCAACCTCTCTGACTGAAACTGGCAGCGCTGTGGAGGAAGAGGCTCATCTGTGACCGGAGGGGCAGGCTGTGGAGCACAGACAGCTGCTGGGCAGGGCAGCCCCAGGGGAGGGTCATGGGTTTGAGCTAGGAAACCACCTGTAGTGGTGCCTTCCACAGTCACGGGATCTGGGATAGGCTATCGCTCAGGGAGGATATGTTCCATTGCAAGTGGCCGACCCTCCCCGCAAACTGATTTAAGCAGAAAAAGGGGCTTAATTGATGTAGAAAACTGAATGTCTAGGAATGAAAACCAGCCTGAGTCATTGTTTGCTCCAGAGCTCAAAGGATGGTGTCAGGACTTCTGTTTCACCTCCCCCTTTGCCTCCCCCACCTCTCTCTCCTCTGTGTTGGCATCCTTCTCAGATGGGTTTTCTCTACACGGCAGCCCAGCAGTCTGGCATTACTTGCCATTTTCAGAGATAGCGTCTCAGTGCCAGGAGCACCTCTCTTTAGTAGTTTCAACAACAGTCCAGTCCCAGGAGATTCTCATTGGTCAGGCAAAAGTGATCTGTGCATCTATCAACCAGTCACTGTGGCTCTGGGTGGCTTGACCTACACTGAGTGGCCAGGCTTTAACTCAGAGCCCACCTTGGGTGGGGTCAATTCCTGCCAAATCACAGGAGCTGAGATTGTGGGTGACCTGGCTGTGGGGACATTCCGATATGAATACTCCCACCGTGACTGATTCAAACTACCTGCATAATGCCAAGTGGCTTAGAAAGTTGCTAAACATTTAAGTCAGCTTTCATAAGCTGGTAAGACAAGGAAGAGGTGACTGGGACCAAGGGAGAAGTGTTTCCTCGAAGATAATAATTTTCTAGGAAATGGGGGATAGATGTGGTGGAAGCAAAACCATAAGACGCCTCTTACAGAATGAAAATAAATTTCTATTCACTTGGCTAAATACCTATTGAATGTTCATTCCCACAAAACTGCTAGGAAGTAGTTTCTAGAAGAGAATTCAATAATCCTTCACCAAATATTTATTACCTGTCACAGACAGAGCCCATCTCAATTTTGGGGCAAAAATGACCTGGAGTGTGGGAAGCTGACATACTACAAGAGGTTGTAAAATATGTGGTAAATGCTCTAATAGAAGAACAGTGTTAGTGGTAGGAACAAGCAACCTACTGTTTGCAAAGTTAGGGAATGTGAAATAGCTGTAAGTGGTTTTAGGTGGATGCAGCTGGGAGAGGGGAGGGTGGTACCGGGGCTATGTCTTGTAGGATGTGTTGGATTTTATCCTGCTGGCATTGAGAGTGATGACGGTGTTTCAAGCGGAGACAAGGGTCATGATCAGATTGGTGTTTTAGAACGGTCTCTTGGGCAACCAAGTGGAGGACTGATTCTAGAGAAGGGGAATTAAAAGCAAGAGATCAGTAGGAATCCAAGTCAGAGAAGACGGGGAAGCGAGGAGATGGAATGGAAGGAACATGATGGCCAATGGTGTGAGGGAGAGGTGAATCCATGAGCATGCTTATTGTCTGGTCTAAAAGTAGCTTTAGCCGAGACTGGTTTGGCTCAGTGGATAGAGCGTCGGCCTGCGGACTGAAAGGTCCCAGGTTCGATTCCGGTCGGGGGCATGTACCTTGTTTGTGGGCACATCTCCACTGTAGGGCGTGCAGAAGGCAGCTGATCAATGTCTCTCTCTCATCGATGTTTCTGACTTTCTTTCTCTCTCCCTTCCTCTCTGTAAAAAATCAATAAAATATATTTAAAAAAAAATAAAAATAAATAAAAGTACCTTTAACCATTGGAAAGAACAAAAATTTGGCTCAGTGAGTGTTGGCCTTTGGACTGAAGTGTCTTGGTTTTTGATTCCCTAAGCTGGACCCATACGTAGGTTGTAGGCTCAATTCCCATTAGGGGATGTGCAAGAGGCTGATCAATGATTGTCTCACATCATTGATGTTTCTCTCTGCCTCTCCCTTCCTCTCTGAAATCAATAAAAATCTATTAAAAAACAAACAAACAAAAAACGACAAGCCAAAGAAATAAGGCCCTAGAAATAAAAAGTACCTCATTGCTTTTGTACCATAAACTAAAACAATTAGTGATCAGGAAGGAGAGAGATTAATACTGGTTGGCACAATTCAAAAAACAACCTCACAAAAGAGGTGGAATGCAATGGGATCTTACTAGTAGAAATTTCATTTGCCAGAGTGAACCAAAGACCACAGTGGAGATCCTGCACCCATTCCTCTAATTTGTGGGTCCAGGGCTCCGAAGATAAAGTTGAGATTCCATCTTCCCTAAAAGCAGATCCCCATCACCTGCCCCCTCTGGGAGGTTTCATTCCCAGACAGGCATTAATCACTTTTATCTGGAGAAAAATAAAAAGTAACTATTTTTTGGGGGAAAGGGGTTTAAGATTTCAGTTTTTGAGATATTACAAGTTGTAAAGTACATTTATTCTGCCCTTCACAATTGAAAACAGTAATTTGGCTGGATATGGAATTCTTGGTTAGAAAGAAACACTTTTGCTTTAGCATTTTGAAGACACGTATTGGCTTATAATTTCCAGCGTGGCTGTTGTGACATGTGATGATGCTTTTAAATACCTTAAAAAAGTATCTGAAATTTTATTATGATACTAGAAACCCAGTGCACAAAATTTGTGCACTCAGGAGGGATCACTCAGCTTGGCCTGTGCCCTCTCTCAGTCCAGGACCCCTTAGGGGATGTCTGCCTGCCTGCTTAGACGTAAGTTGGCAAGGATCCTGCCACTGACCCTGTGCTTACCAGCTGTGAGCCTGACTCAGGACTCCTCCATTGAGCGTCTGCCCCCTGGTGGTCAGTATGCATCTGCAACCAGTTGTTCTGCTGTTTGGTCGATTTGCATATTAGGGTTTTATTATATAGGGCTAGAAGCCAAGTGCATGAAATTTGTGCACAGAGGGAAGGTTTCCTCAGCCAACTTGTACCCTCTCCAATCCAGGACTTCTTGGGGAATGTCTGACTGCTGGTTTAGGCCTGACCGTGGTAGTTGGACATGCCTCTCACAAACCTGAATTGCTGGCTCCTAATTGTTCACCTGCCTATATGCCTGGTTGCCCCTAACTGCACCACCCTGCCAGCCTGGTCACCCATAACTGCACCCCCCCTGCTGGCCTTGTTACCCCCAACTTCCCCCCCCTGCCAGCCTGGTTGTCCCCAACTGCCTCCCCCACTGGCCTGGTTGCCCTATGCAGCCTGCCATTCAGTCATTTGGTCATCCCTCACTAACCACCCTGCCGGCTTGGTTATAGGAAGCCATCTTGTGAGGGTGTGAGGGTTAATTGGCATATTACCTCTTTGTAATATACGATAACTTGGGGTGGGACTGTTCTCACTTATTCATCTGGGTTAACAGATGGTTTCTTGAAGTTGTTATTCTTCAGTTTTGGGAAATTTTCTTGAATAATTTCTCATGTTATTTCCTTTTTATTCTTGTTTTTTTCCTAAAACCTTCTATTTGGATGTTGCATATTTAATTTTCTTAATATTTTCTTTCCATTGTTCACCTCTTTTTTTGTTTTGTTCTATTTTTTGGGAGAGTTCCCACCATTGTCTTCCAAATTATCTTTTGAATTTCTCATTGCTGAACTGTATCTTTTAATTTCCAAAAGCTATTTATTGTTCATTTTTACTTTACTTTTGATGCATTTTGTTCATGAATGCAATATCTTTCTGAAAATATTTCATTCAGCATTTTGACTTTTTTTCTTGTATGTTGCACAGTTTTTGTTTCCTCTGTTGTTTTCCCTATTTATTTTGTTTCTAAATTTTATCTTAGAGGTTTCAATCAAATATACAATGATGCTTGGATATTCTTTTTAAAAAATATTTTTATTTATTTCAGAGAGAAAGGGAGAGGGTGAGAGAGATAGAAACATTAGTGATGAGAGAGAATCATTGATTGGTTGCCTCCTGCATGCCCCCTACTAGGGATTAAGCCAGCAACCCAGGCATGTGCCCTTGATAGGAATTGAACCTGGGACCCTTCAGTCTGCAGGCTGATGCTCTATCCACTGAGCAAAACCAGGTAGGGCTGTCCAATTGTTTTTGAAGTGAGGACTCAAAAGCAATTTTGAAGCTTTATGTCCGGGATGGGTTCTGTTAACTGGTGGGCTTCTGAGTGGGGCAACAGGTGATGACTTGCTTATTTCATTAAAAGACCTAAAGATGAGAATATCTGTATATGCTTTTTCTCTTGGACAGACCAGGTCTTTTCAGAGAGAGACAGTGACTCTCCCACACAAGAAGGAGGTGAGTATTCACCAGGTAGTTCAGACTGGAGCTGAGCAGAGAAAGGATGGTAAAGATCTCTCCATCAGTGTTCCTGTTTTATCAGAAAGGGTTCTCTTCCTCCCCTCCCCTTGTGTTTGGCATCCTCCAGGCCAGAGTCTTTAAACTCATACCAGTAGAACTTTCTATTCTGTAGGAGGAAGGTGGGGGTGGGGGAAGAAATCCTTAGGGTTTTCCTGATTTGACTCCAATCCTGCACTCTTCATTTCAGAAGTAACTGGTCCCCGGGTTTTGAAGCTGTCCACAGTCCTAGAGCTTGAACTGGCTTCACCTGGTTCCCACCCCCAATTCTAGGCTGTTGGGAAAATGGTGGAACTTACTCATTTACCACTTGCTTATTCAACTTTCCATCTTTCAAATTTGACTGCCATTTTACTCCCGGCATTCTCCCATTCTCTTTGTCCTCATGAGTTTATAACTCTTTAATCCCTTTAATGTCATTTTAGTGGAGTTTTGAGAAGGAGAAAAGATAAATGGGTGAATTCAACCCACCATTTTTAAACCAGAAGTCCTTAATATACTTTCTATGTATTTTATTGTGTCCATCCATCCTAGCTCTTTCTCCACACTGATTGGACACCTTGATTGAGCTGACTTTGATGACTTTCTTTGAATCTTTTCCCATTGAGCATTCCACCAAGTCAAAGGTGCTGAGTCAGCCCTCCAGCTTCAGGACAGCAAGTCGTTCCTGTAGCTGCTGCCTTCAGTGCTCCCTCTCCACTGTTCTAATGGGAGCTGGGAGAAGGAGGATCTGGGGCAAGATCTTTGTGACAGATCCTACAGTCTTCAAAAACAATTCAAAGGGGAGACACAACCTGGCTTTCCATTTTGTGACTTCATTGTGTTTTGGAAGACCTTTGAAAAATACTCATTCTGAAAATATTCCAATTGTGCAGGGGATGACATAAACTTCCCAAGCCTCTCTCATCTCTAATCCTGTGCCTTATCTCTTATGAATTTGCTGGGTATACTGCCATACTTAAAAGAAATTATTGGGGTAACAGCCTATCTAATAAAGACAGAATATATTAATTAATAAAGATGGCAGAACCCACAACCAATAAGAAGGCACTATGCTAATTGGCTATCATGCCCTCAATGACAGCAGCACCCACGGCCACAAGATGGTGGTGCCCAGTCCCCTCAGCCTCACCGGGGAGGTAGGCTTGTGGCAGGCTTGTGGATCCAGCTGCTTTGTGTGCCTGCCTCCAGAGTCCCCCAGTCCCTTCAGTCCCCCAGCCGCCCAGAGCCAGCCCGAGGTGCAGGCAAGCCTTGGATGGCCGCTGCCCAGCTGATGCCCAAAGCACAGGCAAATCACCTGTGGTGGCTTCCCAGCCACCTAGGGCCACATGAGGCTCAGATAAGCAGGTCCAGCCGAGACTTGCACTGCTGGCAGTGGCACTAGCAGAGGTGTGATGGGAGCGTCATCTTCCCCTGATCACTGGGTCACCTCTGGCCCCTGAGGGCTCCTGGACTGTGAGAGGGGGCAGGTCGGGCTGAGGGACTTTCCTCCAGTACATGAATTTTCATGTGCCAGGCCTCTAGTTGGTTAATAAAATCATACAGGTTTCAGGTATTCAATTATACTTTCACCATCTGTATATTGCACTTGTGTTTACCACCCCAAGTCAAGTCTCCTTCCATCACCAGTTATCTCCCCTTTACCTTCTTATACCTCCTCCTATGATAGCTGTCAATCTATTTTCTGTATCCATAAGTCTGTCTCCATTTTGTTACTTTATTTCCTTCATTAGAATCCACATAATAGTGAAATCATATGGTATTTGTCTTTCTCTGACTCCTGCCATACCTTTTATATGATGCCTCTTCTAGTATATAATCCTTCATTCATTCACTCAAACAATGGTTTTTGAGTCTATTTTGTCCCAGGTGCAGATGTAGAGATATAGGTGAGCAAGACAGACCAAATTCCTTCCCTCATAGGGATTTACATTCAGTGGATGTATCAAGCTTTAAATATTCAACATATATGCACCCCATAGCCACAGATTCTCTCTCTCTCACTGGCCATGTTATACAGTGTTCTTCTGGAAGCTACTCTCCCCTCCCCTCCCCTTTCTCCTTCCTTTCCCCCACATCACTTTCCCACATTTGTACCATAGTTCTTCTTTACTCTTTGTGTGTGTGTGTGTGTGTGTGTGTGTGTTTTACTAATCCTCACCTGGGATATTTTTTTCCACTGATTTTTTTTTAAGAGGGAGAATAGAAGGGAGGGGGAGAGACAGAGAGAGACACACATTGATTGGTTGCCTTTGAAAGTGCCTGGATGAGGTGGTGGGGGGAAGGAAGGGTGGGATCGAACTTGCAACCCAGGTATGTGGCCTTGACCAGGAATCAAACCCAAGACCTTCTGGTATGCAGGCTGACAATCTAACCACTGAGCAATGCTGGCCAGGGTGAGGTAGTTATTTAATGAAAAAACAAAACAAAACTTAAGAAAACCTCCATACTATATTATCCCAAATCATTTTTAAACAATAACAAAATGTTATTCCTCAGTCCACAGTAAAGAAAGCAAAGCATATTTTATATATATGCTCATCTCTATCCACTATTTCTATAAGCCTTTTCAAAGAATTCCATGCAGGTGTGGCCTGATTTGGTTATAAATGAACGTGCATTACTAGACATGAAAACCCAAGATGTCCACGTCTGATGACTAGGATCGGCAATGCTCAATATCATGATATTAATGACAGTTATTCATGGCAGCCTCCAGAAGTTATCCCCAATCACCGATCTGCCTTTGGATAAGCGATGTCCTGTAGGATTGCCTAAATTGGATCCTTGCTCCTTTTATCTACTTCTCTCTAAGCACATGCAAATTGTGCTTGACTCCACCAAGCAGCTCTGCTTTAATTTGTGGGGACGATGTGATGCATAACCGAAATGGATTTCCAGGCTCGTCACATGTCCCTGCTCTGAGGCTCAAACGCAGAGTGACCTTAAGGCTGGCGTTGTGCAGCGCAGATCTAAATTTTGAGAGCAAGATAAGAAATTCCCACACTATTTTCCTTTCATTAGAGGAGAAAACAGAATTCAGCTGGGCACATGCACTAAAATTAGATCCTTAAACAAACAGCCCAGTTCTTAATAATTCATGCAAAGACGCAGGGGAAAATATGAGGGAAATAATTGAGCAATGGCAGGCCAATACCACGTTGTTTTGCACTGCCTCAAACTAATCATCAGTGCTGTTTTATCTCCGATATACAGGTTTATTAATGAAACAAAAAGGCATCTACTATGGATAAATAATACATCATCAGGAACTCGCACACTCTCTGTATAATAGAGATCAGTGACACCTATCAATTCATCCTAAATCAGGTCATGCGTATTTTGCTCAGTCTGCAGTTTGTCAATCTCGGCTTTCTACTTAATAGATGTCATGATTTGCTGTGTTTAAAAAATGCAATGTAGTCAGGAACTAGGTGAAATATAAAAGTAATTACAAAAAATCAGCACAATGAACTCTGCCCCTGGAAAGACAGCCCATACAGTGATGTGTTTGTACACTTATCATAACTAACACGGGCTCAACTTAGAGATGTAGCAAAGGCATTCAGCCTTGCCATTAAGGAATGAAGACATTTTGCAATTAAAAAAAAAACAAAATTCTACAGACCTATCAGGGTTGTTATGACTGTGGATGAAGAAAAACGAGTATCATGAACAGGAGAGGTTGCCAGGGAAGTTACAGAAAGCCAGGGGTTAGGGGTGGAGGTGGAAAAGAAAGACAGGATCCAAAAGGCAGAACTGGATTGAACCGAGGCTCCTGAGAAACCTAAAATGATTCGAGGCAGAGCACAGACGTCAGTAGCTGCAGTAATGTCTATGACAAACAAATAACAGTTGAAAACAATAAAACTCCTGGTAATACTGTGTGTTGTAATATTGATGGCAGCGTGTGGGGAGCCTCTGACAGCTGTTAAACAGATGTGGCAATTAGCAAACCTTATGGTCATGCCTGTAAGATTATTATGCAACATGTTCTCCAGCGAAATTAGATGGCTTCTTCCTTTGTGTGGAACGCTCCCTTTCAGTAACCTCGTTAGCTGGTACTGCCTATTCCACATGCGTGTGCGCACACATATATATGCACAGATATATGTTGGTGTATTGTGAAAGAGTTAGAGAAATTCAGCATTTAAACAAGAACAATATCAATTCAGCTGTGTAGCAGATACTTTCAATTATAATCGCTAATGGACAAATTGAGAGATAAAAAGACTTTCCTATCATGTTGAAATTCAATGAACAGTTTTCAATTAGGCTTTGGATATAAAGGGAAAAAAGAAAGCGACTTTTCCTTGATGTTAACATTGCTGAGAAAGATGAGAGGAACTTTGCTTTTTCATTATGGGCTGAAGAGACACCTATAATGCCGAATATTTAAATTATAAATCAGGTCGCTATCTGCCAACCGAAAGCAATATCAATTAGAACTTAGGTGAATTAAGCTTTAAAATGCCTTATATTTAATGACAAAAGTATGACTGTTAATCTCCACAGCCATCAAAGGGATAATTTAAGGCAGCAAGAAATCAGAGAATGATGTCACAAAAATAGGCTCTTGCAGCTTTTTGGATAGTATTATCGTAATTAATGTACTTCGAATGACTTTTTTGTGGGTTATGGGCTTTTGCAAAAGCATTTATTGCAGGCATAAAATATAAAACTCTAAAGAGTGGGTTTGACTAAGGTTGACTGGAGGGTCCTTACCCTTTCTGCTACAGTAATTCCTGTAAAAATAATAGTTTCATTTACAGGCGCCATTTATAATGTTGAATTTATGCCAGTTCATCTGATATAAATCATGGTAATAGCATGATCTATTGTATGTCACTTGAGCGAATGCAAATTAAATATCGTTAAATTAAAGAAAAACCGTTAAAATAACATTAGGCAGTGACTTAGAGCTCGGGAATAAAGGAAATGTGGGGTTAAGGATGCAATCTCACGACTGTAGGTCTCCATCTCATACCATAATGTGTTGCCCAAAGCAAGCATAGGTACACAAATAAATAATTAAAGATGGTGACGTGGAGCTCTGCACAAAGTCACAGATCCTCGCCACATCTGGTTTTGTCTAATTTCCAGCAGCAGCCCTAGTGATGAAAGAGCTGCTTTTCCGTTGGGGTGTGCTCCCAGTATTTCTTTCACTTCTAATCCAGCAGTTGGAAATGAAGTTTCTTTTTTAATTGCCTGGTGATTTTCCTCCTTTGACTTGCAGGCTGTTTTCCTAGGAGCCCTTTCAACAAAGCCCTTGTTTATTATTTTCTTCTCCAGACCCAGCACCTCCCAGGGAGCACAGTAGGGCTCCTTGGTTAGACAGTTCCTGTCGATCCTTTTTCCGGTTTCTGCAGCGATAGGTTGTGAGATGGGATTTGCAGAGTCTTTGCAGCTTTAGCTTCTGACTGTGGTTCCAGAAAGCCCGGGTCATTAATAAACGGGAGTCATTAAAATGCATCATCAGACAAATCTACTTTCCCCCACAAATCAGGGTTTATTCTCTTTATTGCATTTCAGAAGTTGATTACAACTCATTTTCCAAACCAACCAGAGCCACTGTGCTAAGATAATTGGAGGGTTGGGAGTGGAGGGGGAGGGGAAGAATGAAACAAGAGGTAAAGGCAATATTGTTTCCTTTAATACAGAAAAAATACAAGTTTATAAACCATCCTCATCAATGGATCACACTCGGGAAGGAATGAATTGGGATTCTGGCGCGTGTGCGTGCGTGTGTGAGTGTGTGTGTGTGTACTATTTCACGTGTCACCTAGCACATTGTCAGAACTCAATAAATGTTGATGGATGACAGGGTGACAGAGCCATTATAACATCAATTAATTTGCTGTCAAGAAAAAGTGGGCCCTTCACATTATCCAGCCATAATTGCCTTGGCTTTGCTAACTTTTCCCTCCCTAACAGGTTATGTGAATAGTTATCAACACTTACGCCTCAGAACCATCCAATCAAAGGCTGCATTTTCCCACTTACATGCCATGATAGCAAAAAATAAAAAATAAAAAATAATTTATTGTGGTGACTGGGTTACCTGCTAAGATGGGTCTCTGGTTATCCTGATGGACCCAGGAAGCAGTGTGGGCTGTAAAAAAGAATACTTGCAGCCATGCTGGAGACACTAGGTTTGAAGATGTGCTGTAAAGCTAACATTCATTAAGCATGTGGCTTATTATGTGCCAAGCACATACTTACTGGAGCCAGGACATGGAAAGTGAGGTATTCACTGTGGGTGCAAAATTAGGGGAGAACACACCACAAAACTCAGTCATCTAGAATAATCATTTTAAATGCCATATTTAAAAAAATTAACATAAAAATCCAGTGAACCAAATATCAAAATTTTGAATAAAGGAGAATCAGAACCATTGACGTGAGGCTGTATTGGAACCCAAGGCAAGAGGTAACATGTGCCTTCCCATATCTATGTTTTGATGTAATTTAGTGTCCCTAAAACATTAAGGATGTTGAAAAAATACTGAAAAATTGACAAGACTTGTATTAAAATGTAACATTATTTTATGATTAAGTATTTTATTTTTATCCCAAACAGAATTGATGATAATTTTGCTCTTCAGGCTTTAATGGAAGCAAAATCCTCAATAATATTTTCAAAATGTCATTCTGAGAAGAAAAATAAACCATTAAAAAATTACGTAAAAGCACACATATTGGGACGTACCATTTCTCTTCGCCTCAGGCTCCAATGTGGATGCGCATAGTGCTGATGCTATGTTTAGGTAAAATTTTGATATTTTGCTCACCATAGGTATTTTCCATTAATTTTGATTTTAAAAAATATTGCATCAAAATAGGATTGATCTTGATTACTGAGCTTTTGGGGACCCCTTAAATTCTATGCCCGAGGCAAGTGCTTCATCCTGGTCTCACTTAGTCCCAGCCCTAAAGCACTTTACATATTATTCACTTAATCTTTCACTTAATCTTTTAAGGCCCTCCAAGTAGGCCTTATTATTATGCCTATTTTGCAGATGCGGGTGCTAAGTGGCAGCAGACCTTTTGGTGCCCCACTGTGTCCCCTAGGCACGCACAGTTCCCCGCTGTGCCAAAGGCTTATGCAGGCCCGGTAACTCTCCGCCCCAGGGCTTGCTCTGGTTCCTTGTCAGCAACCGGAGACTGAGGCAGTGCTTCGCATTAATGCCCCCGGGAGCAGCCCTCCACCACTGACAGGTGATCCATCCTCCAGCTTCTGCCAGGTGGGGCAATATGGGGGCTTGTGCCTACACTGCATGTCCTAAGAAGCCCAGCAGGACCCTACTCATGATACTCCATATTGGCCTCCCTTCCTTCCCTGTCTCGTTTCTACATCCCCATCGGTGCTTCTTGGGATCACCTCCCAAATAAACTACCTGCCTTCAGAACCTGTCTTAGGATCTGTTTTTGGGGAATCCAACCCAAGATGCCAAATCATAGAGCTATTGATTACATAACTCATTCCAGTTTACACAGTTAAGATGTGGAAGAGCAGGAGTTCACGTTAAGATTTGACCTCTAGGTGTGAATTCTCAGCCACTCTGTCACACACTTTGGTAAACTATGGCCTCTTTTTTTTTTTTTTTTTTAATCTGGCCATGAGCTAGGAATTGTTTTTACCTTTTTAACTGGTCAGAAAAATCATCATCATCCTAATTCTTGACATGTAAAAATGATATGAAATTGAATGTCAGCTACCATAAATAAAGTTTTATTGGCACACAGCCATGCTCATTCATTTACATATTGTCTGTGGCTGCTTTCCAGCTACAAGGGCAGAGTCAGTAGTTGTGATGGAGACCGAAAAACATGAAAAGCCAAAACATAATTAGAAACCTTGGCAGAATAGGTGTGCTGAGACTCACTCTGCAGTCCTTCCATTCCAGCTTTTGTAATCTACTAGTTAGGTGGTCTTATTAGGAGCAGAAATAGAATATTGGGGACCAGCTATAATTGTTAGAAATAGTAATCATGCTTTAACCGAGATTGCTTTATTCTGATGAAAGGAGGCACAGTCTAACCTGGCTGGCAGTTGCAGTGGGACCTGGGAGCTCCCCTGAAAATGCAGCTCATCCTCCCCATCAGGGAGCTGTTTATCATCAACGGAAGATTAACAACCTTGTTGGAGAAACCAGAGCCAGAAATCAGAGCTGCCAGCCCTGTATAGATCCCCAGCCCTTTGCATAGCGCTAGCCCTTTGGACCCCCCCCCCCCAGCCTTTGCATTCCTGCAGGCCCTTGCAAATCTCCAGCCCCCATTACCTGTAAGCTGCCCATTTGGTATACCTTTTTGCCTATTTCCCCATGTAATCTTTATCCTTCTACCCAATATAAGCAGCTGGCTTATGGGGGCGCTGCAGAGCAGATTTTTGTGAATGACCTGCTGCTCTCCCATGCTGCCTGTAGTACTGGAATTAACACTCTTAATGACTCAACCCTGTTGATAGAGCTAAATTAGATTGACTCCATGAAGTTCTTTTTGTTACTGTCATGATGTTTCTTTGTTCTGTACCCGCCATTCTGTAACTCTCCCTGCTGCCCCTCCCTGTAAACCTCGGGAATGTAACAGTTGCACAAACCTGCCAATAGGAATGCAGAGAAGTGGACTCAGCCCAAATTAGGCAAACTGCACAGTACCCCTGTGTGACCAGACCCCTGATCCTGGCCCCTGACCAATCTTCGGGGGCCGCGAATGTTCCCCCGCCCACTGCTATAAAGCCTTTGTCCCACCAGAGCACGCTCTCTCTCACCGCTGCGCCGGTGATTGCCGGAGATGGGAGCTCATGCTAGCATGAATAAAGGTTCTTTTGCTTTTGCATTGGGCTTGGCTCCTTCCTGGTGGGTTTTGGGGGATCCTGAACACTAGGCATAACACTGTCTCTGCTTAATTGGCTCAAGTAGTGACAGGCAGAATGGGCCCATTGATTGTCCAGTTACAGTCTTAGATAAGTTTCTTAACTACTCTGAGTCTCAGCTTTTGCAAGTATTAAATGGGGATAACTAGTTACTCCTTATAATATTTGTGAAGATTTAACACTTGAGGCAATATTTACAAAATGCACCTGGCACACAGTTCATCTCTGATGAATAGAATTTCCATTCTACAAAAATAAACTTCCTGAAAACAATTGAGTTGTTCATCAGCTTGTGGAAGCCCTTTTTTAACCAGCAGATTCTCCTGGTTGGGTGGTCTGGGATAGCGTTTGCATTCTATGGGTAATGGTGGGCCTAATTGCCTGTTAGCTGCAGATTCCTTTAATGTTGGGCAAGACATGGGAAAGCAGAGAAAGCAAATGCATAAAAACAAAGCAGCATGGAAAACGTCAGGGGTAGGACGTGAGAAAGTGGAATCAATATTCACAATGCATGAGTCTCAATTTTCTTTGTTACTGTGTCACTGTTTTGAAAAGTCTAAATTATGCTTGCAGAAACGTAATGTATGCATACATATGTATGAAAGCATGCAACTTAGAGGGATGAGGCAGGCAAGCACATGACAGGTTTTGCTTCCAGTAAGAGCCAGAAGCAAGTCATAAAATTCATTTCCTTACCCAAGTGAGTGGTGGGTCACTCCAGGAGACCCTGCTCAGGGTTTGAACGGACCAATGATAATGCAAGGCTACTTCTATGTTTCTCTCGAACCCGTTTTCTTCCCCACTTTACTACAGTCCAGGCTGCCTTTACCTTTTCCTGGTTTATGGCTCCCAAGCTGGTCTCCTTCCCACCAGTGGTTTTCAACCAAGGAGATTTTGCTTCCCCAGGGATGTTTCCGTTGTTGTTGTTGTTGTAACCAGAAGGATGCTACTGACACCTAGTGGGTACAGGTCAGGGGTGGCCATAAAATCCTGCAATTCAAGAGACAGCCCCATTCCCACCTAAGGATTCCCCAGGCCCAAATGTCAGTAGTGCCAAGGTTGAGTCATTCACTCCCATGGGTCCCCAGGTCGGCAACCAGAGTGATTTTTAGTTCCTAGAATATAAATCCGGACATGTCACTTCCTTGCTTAAGACCCTTTATTGCCTTCTCGTGGCCTGCAGGTTAGGATCTGAAACCCTATTCATGATTACAAAAACTCCCTGCCTGTTTCTTGTCTACTTTCCCTCTCACTCTTTCCTCTTCAAAATCAAATATCGGTTTACAGGTTAGCCTCCCCGGACGACAGCTCCAATCTCTGCAGCATTAGGCTGACTCCCTTTCACGCGATTGTTTGATCAAGGGTCTGCATTCCCACGTAGATGCCAAGCCCTAGGAGGGCAGGCCTTGCGCCACCCCTCTCACGCTTATATGTGTGGCGTCTGGCACACAGAAGGAGCTCAGTAAATATTTGTTGATGAACGGCGTACGTATGCTGGTTTGTTTATGTGGAACAGTCTATTTAGAATGTCGTCAAGACATTTACAAGTGTAGATATGTGTGATAATTCATACGTCTGGATTGTGATAATACTGATTTGCCATGCAATTATACCCACTGAAAAATGAGACAAGGGAGAAGAAATTCAAAATGGTGGTCTGAACGATGAAAATTAACAGGTTGTTTTAGTTCCTTTGGAGAGAATGGATGAATACTGGGTAATTTAATAACAATAAGTCTTAAAAATGAATTAATGTTAAGAGTCTTTAGACAATGGGTGATGTAGCTGTCAAGCACTGTAGAGTGAGGGGCAGAGCTTAAGATTTTACTTTACTTAGAAGCTAGCAAGTGAGCCTGCACAGTTTCATGGACGCTGGCAGAAGACGTGCGCTCCTGGGTCAGATACAAGGACAGGATTATAGCCTGCAGGCAGCATGAGCTTCATATACATGTTTGTCTCCCTGAGCCCCGTGTCACAGGGAGGCCAGGTAGAGCGGCCTGGTAGATTCTGCACATGCAATGGGCTTATGTTCCAGCTGAATCCCAAGTTTAAGCAAACTCCCGGGTTATGAGGGGGCTGCTGACAAACAAGTCTGCCCAGCCTTTGCCTTACAGGGAGGCATTGCCTATATTACTCTGTTCAGGAAACAAATGTGCTTTCTGCGCCAGGTGCAGACACTGTTTCTGTTTTTCAAGACTATCTGCGCTACAAACGTCCTTGAGAAGATTGTCTGGGGTAAAAGCTGTCACGAGGCACGTACAGATATTATGAGAATTGTCCCCCTAACTCAGCCACCATGACACATTGACCAGTTAAAACTTTTAGAATGTGCTTTCAACTCAACCTCCTTTCTAGCCTTTGACATTTGAGGGAACATTTCCTTTTATGTTCATTTATGGGCCAGATGGATGGGCGAAGGAGAAAATGTAGAAACATGCCTGAGTTTTTCTCTGTTACATTGTTCTCATACATGTGCAGCACGTGCAGGCAAACATTGGAAAATTTTTCTGGGAACGCCTCCAGCCACCAAATCATTGGGTTCTATTGATTCCATCTTGCAACTATTTCTTGGATTCACCTGTTCTTCCTCACCTCAATTGCTGCCATCCTTTGTTAAAGCTTTGTACATGCTTTTCCCCTTCTCCTCTAGTCAGTTTTAGCCTCTTGAAGCCCAGTTTCCTGTCTCTGAAATGGACACAGCAACATTCCAAGCCCTAGAATTTTTGTGGGAATGACGTGGAATAATGCAGGACAGGCCTACAAATACTGAGGCTCAACTGTTAACTCTCATGACTTATTTCTGTAAGTACAAGCCCTGATTTGCGTTCCCTATGTTTGATTTCTTACAACTAACAGGTACTCTGAAGCAAAGTCTTTCCAGTGAAATCACTCCTTATGAATGGAAGCATTTTTCAGCTGAAAGCTGTGTGCAAGAAGAAGGGTCTGAAATGGGAAGAAAGGATAAAACAGATCAGTTGATGTGTACCCTTTGAGGAAATACAATTTGAGCTATTCTATTGCAAACCAGCTCAATTTCACCAGGAATGTACATTTGCTAAGCATATTAAAAAAAAAAAAAAAAGGATCTGAAAGCTCTTCTCTATTCTATGATTAATCGAACATGTTTGGGCCAATACAGGAGAAATAAAATTACCCCATCACTATATGTGTGTGAGATAAAATATACGATTAAAAATATTTATTATACTGATGTGGAAAAGAATAATATGTTAAACAGATATGCATGTAATAATGCATATTTTCCCCATAAAATTTAATTTATCCCTTGGGCCGGGCATAAACTTTCCTTTTGAACAACTTGCTTTTCAACTATAGATTGCTGAGCTAAACTGCTTAGTTTTACAGCAAATTGATCACTACTGTAATATTTCAGGAGCAAAATGATCCTCACCAGTCAGTTTGATTTCAAAGGCCAAAATTTATAGTTTTGTTCCTGATTTAGTGATAAGGTTTTTTAACATATTGAGCATTTTATCACTTTCTATCAGGACATGGAGTGGAACTTACAAATGAAAAAAAAAAAGCCAACAAAAAAGGGACCATAAATAATATACTACAGAATGACAGAAGAGTTTAATATTCCCTCTGGGCCAGTGGGAAATTACTCAGATTTCTGTCCTTGTAAACATATGTCCTGGTCTCTATGGAAGATGTGTTACACAATCTTTATGCTCCCCGAAAAGGGGTCAAAGACAGAGTTGCGACTCCAAACCACAAGGACCTTGCTAATACACAGGGGAAGCTTTATCAGCTGTGTGCTCCCTCGTGTTTCCACTCGACTGTATTCAAGGCAGATAAAATGTAGTTATTGGACACTTCTGAAACGTTGAAAATAGGTGCAGACATTTAATGATGGTGAAGTTCTGAGTCAGTAAAGATTACTGCTAGCTTAGGACAGAAAAGTATAAAATCAAATTATGATAATCATAGGAGTCAGGAGAAAAAATGTCAGCCCACTGAGCTCTATTTACTGAATTTCTGAATTCATTATGCACTCCCTACTTTGGAAGCATAGGGAACAGAGTTTTTTGTTTTATTTTATTATTTTATTTTTTATTTATTTATTTTTTTCCCTATTGC
>PVJN01023225.1:0-32412 GCA_004026805.1 Lasiurus borealis
TGTTTATTAATATAAAATCTGCTGGGTGATAGAGATCAACAGCAGGATGTTCCTTTCCCTTTCTCTGTTCAATTTAAAATTACTTCGCTTGATATCCTAACTGCAGGCGATTTTTTTCCTGGTGCATACTCATACTTCCATTCCGTTGAGACACGTCACAAAGGAAAAGATGTTTTGAATAGCTAGCTCTCCTTTACAAAATAGCTAGTTTCCTTTCCAAAAATGTTTTGTCCTTTCCCTGAACTTCAGAGCCTCACTCAACCAGCATGTGTTCTTGAGTTAACAATAATTCGTTATACATGAAAACTCAACTCACAAAACACAACCTGCAAAAACATGAAAAACATCCTCCTACAAATTCAAACAATGGGAACACTAAAAAGCAGGCTGCCTCTCCAGTCCGTGAAAGCCATCAGTTTGACTACCTGAGCCAGATGCCACTCTCCAGCAGAGTGAGTTTTCAAATTAATTTGGTTGCTAGTGGAACCCTATATACCCAGGGCACAAAACCTAGTAATCCCACGTAGATGGGTAGAAATCACAAACCGGTGACACTTACAGAAATTTCACTTTTATCTAACAGAAAAACACTGGGGGTGGAGGGTTGATTTGATAGTACTGATGTTGCAGATTTGTGAAAAGGATGAACATTAAGTACACTGCACAAAATGCAGTCCCTCACCAACCTGACCATGGATAGTTTATGTACATTATATATGTTCTCATAAAAATGGTTGTTATCCAATTCCTACAGCCGCCAGAATTAAAGCTATAAAACTCAGTTAAAACGGAGGTAAAGAAAAGTCCCTAATCCTTCCTTCTCAATATGTTATATCAAATGTCTTTTAGTAACTGCATTAGAAAGCAATTACAGCTTAATAGCTGTCTAAATCCATTATCAGTGTACATTTAACCTTTCAATATTTAAAGATAATATTTAATTTGAGCAAATTAATGGACTGCCTGTGAGACCAAATACATCTATTTAGTCTTTCTGGTTTTCCATCAATGATATTTCTCTTCAGAGAATGGGTCTTGTGACAAGAAATCTGGTAAAAAAAATGACTTCTTTCTATTTGTAGTTTAAACAGAAATTAATAAATGAGAGGCCAACCTAACCCCAAATGAGAAGTAATGTCCTTATTAACTGAAAGTGCCTTCTACCATTAACAAAACTGCTTTCAATTCTTTGCAGATTAATTTGTATCATTAATAGTTAAGTGAGCTTATATACCTTTATCTTCCAATGAGATTTTTTAAATTCCAAATTGTTTAATCTCTTTGACTTTAAAAGGAATGAGTGGTTTTTCCACATTGCTTCTATTTCATATCCCCCTTTCAAGCATAATGTTTAAGAACTATAATAATGGCTTTAGTGTCTCAATATTTTCACAAACTAGATCAATCAGCAAAAGCATAATTTCCCAATAGCATAATAATAAACACATACGTAAGATATCAGATTAACATAGTAGGCTTTTAGATATCAATAGGCAAATGGAAATTCTCCAACTGAACAGTTTCATGTTTTAAGGCCTATTGAGCATTTCAAACGGAACTTTTTCCATAATATCATAAATATACACACCCATATTACCTTTCTTTTCTTTTCTTTTTTAAAATATATTTTATTGAATTTTTACATAGAGGAAGGGAGAGAGATAGAGAGTTAGAAACATCGATGAGAGAGAAACATCGATCAGCTGCCTCCTGCACACCCCCCACTGGGGATGTGCCACAACCAAGGTACATGATGCCCTTGACCGGAATCGAACCTGGGACCCTTCAGTCCGCAGGCCGACGATCTATCCACTGAGCCAAATCAGTTTCGGCTACCTTTTTCTCAAAAAAAAATAAAAGGTAAAAATCAGTCACATTGCTCATTAAAATAAAAGTACTAAGTCATCTCATTACTATTATTCAATTCAAGCTTATTAGCATCTACAAATCTGGAAACTGAAGAGAATTTTGTTGGCATCTTAGTCATATTTTGACAGGTTAAAATAACTCTGGTGTCAGTAAAGTACTTTAGGAATTAAATAAAATTTAGCTTCTCCCCAGTACTTACTGGTCCCATTTCCAACTTTATGTAAGTTCTTCTGGCCCCTGAATCCAGGAATAAGCTCCTCATCATTCAAGAGCACTTGTCTTAGTCACACCCAACTCCAAAATAATGCATCAACCAAACCATTATGTAAAGGAGCAATTTTGTTGGAGAAGGTCATTGAGAAGATAGGAGTACCCATTGACTCAAGAGCAGGATCCCGGCAATGGGAAATGGGAAGTATCTCACGGGCTCCTCTGTCCTTGGAATGTATGTCTGGCCATAGTTCTGGTAGCCAGTGCTGTTTCAAGGACACAGTCTTGAGAGATTAAGGTGCTGTTTGGACCATGTGAACTGATACGTGATTGAAACCTGTTAAGGCTTCTATATAATAAATATTAATATTCAGGCGTCGAGATCCAAGACAAGACTTTTAAGTTTTTTTGCTTATTAAACCTACCAACACCAATCTGGAGTGTTCTGCCTCTGTCTCCCATCTCTCCTTGCCCTCTGTATAGTTTGTGAACCAATAAATTCCTGTTTTGTCCAACAATTTTCTCCATTAGAGTGTAATTTTTAATAATATGATATTTTCCAAATTTTTGCTTTTAAGTTTCTATTATGTTTAAGTTGACACAAAATTAGTGTAAAATTAATGACCACATAAACCAGAATATAATGATGATTGCATTTTAAATTTCATTTACTTAACTTATATTTTATGATTAGAATTACGAACAAAACAATCCATAATATATTTACAAAATGTTTGTAATGGTCACTAAATTATTTGTTTAGTGTTAACATAGTTACAAATATAGTAAACATAGAGAAAATACACTCATATGTTCAAGAATTAAATAATAAAAAAAGTTACGTATTTGCCAAAACCGGTTTGGCTCAGTGAGTGGAGAGAGCGTCAGTCTTCAGACTGAAAGGTCCCAGGTTCGATTCCGGTCAAGGGCATGTACCTTGGTTGCAGGCATATCCCCAGTAGGGGATGTGCAAGAGGCAGCTGATCGATGTCTCTCTCTCACCGATGTTTCTAACTCTTAATTCCTCTCCCTTCCTCTCTGTAAAAAAATCAATAAAATATATTAAAAAAAAAAAGTTACACATTTGGAAGTTTCATCCCCAACATACTAAACATACTATTATCTCTCTCCAACCTCGGGGGAACCACTTTATTTCTTGTGATTTTTTTAAAATGCAGATATCACAACATAAAAATGTATATTCATACCCACTCTTTTACAAAAAATGTAAATTCCTAATTTCTACACTGACATATCCAGATTGAACTATCACTTTACGTCATAATATTAAAAATTATATGAGCTGGTGGAAACTTTTATTTTCAACCAAAATGCAGAGGTTCCATATCAACCACAGTAATATTTATATAACTGCCCTCGCTACACATTCAAGTCTGAAAATGTAGGAAAATCTTCATTAATCCAGCAAAAAACTAATTTAGTGAGAAGTATAAACTGGAATGTTGTCATTGTAGTTTTTCCACTTAAATCATATTAATTTCAGTCACAGATTATGAAACTGGAAGGTAATCAACTAATTACAGACCTCCCTAGCTATATGTCTATGCACTCAACAAAATAATCCAAAATTATTTACTTCCATAACACCAGAGCTATATATCCTTAGGCTACAAAATAGATATAGGATAAGCCTAAAGGATGTCCTTTTTTCTTAATAAATGATTTTAGGCCAACCAAAATGAGAATTAAATATTGATTCCTTTAAGCCAGATCGTTATTGTTTATAGACAAAATTTTCATCAAGAGAGATTAAGCCAGCATATTTCTCATTGGAATGATAGGTCATTCTTAAATGGCATAATTTTACTTTCATTATTCAACAAAGTAACTTCAAACACATTCTAATACTTATATTCCCATATTATGAGAACTGGCTCTTAATGACAAGGAGAGAGACAAATTATAAAGAAAGGCATAATTTTTTTAAAAGATGGCAGTAAATTTATTGAACAGAGATTTCTCGATAAATAAAAGTATGTGTTGTATATATTTCCCCCTCCCGAAAAAATTAGCATGATCAAAGCAACTACAAAAATATGCCAAACACCAAGCATTGACCTATAAGATTTTCAACATCAAAGCCAGATAGAATGAGTTCCCCAAAGCAAAAGTAACTGTTAGTTAGACTTCCGCCTGTGGCCATCAGAAAGGTTACCTTAATTTGGCCTTAATGACCTATAATCACTTTTAGCATATGGCTTTTAAGACTGCTATTATTCAGCTTGATCTATGGATATAATGGAAAACAGAGCTGTGGGTATAATTAAAATAAGTTCCTGTAAAAGTGAAATACGTACCTTGCTAATGTGTAAATGACTAAATAACTTAATTAGGTGAAATGAAGTGCACTTATAACCACAGATACTTAAACCAAATCATGATGCTGTTGTGTACATGAATATAGTCTTTAAAAAATGTTTTTAAAGAATTAATTAAACAGTAGGACAAAGAAACACAAAGGCACTAGGAACTATAAAGTACACTGGTTAACATTGATTCTTGCATGTAAACTAATAAACCTAAATTATCTCTAGCTACCAAAAAATCAAAATTCATGAGATATTTTCTGTTGTGGAAAAAAAAAATAACGGATTTTGGCAACAATTAAATATAAGAAGAACCTAGTACCTTAATTTTGGTCCCAACGTTTGCTTTTTGATACATATTTTCTTTTACATTGATAATTGATGGATTGGGGAGAGGGCAGTGAAATGGATAAAGACTGATAATCTCCATACATAGCCAAAGTTAAAATTATACTAGAGGATGGCTTGTAAATAAACAAATAAATATTTTGCTGTTTTGGGTTTTGCTACTCCATGAATCTAAATAAACGTGGCATAAAATTACATGGAAGCACCTTTCTGGTTGTACCAGGAAAAACATGGAAGTTAAAATTCACCCAAAAAGGATGCTCCCTGAAGCAAGATAAAGCAGCCAACAAGCACAGTGGGAAAAGAGTGTGAAGTGCACATGTGGGGCTTTGATTCAAAACACAGCTGCTGGGTCTAATTTTAGGCCAACTGGCCTTGTCAGTGTCTCTTAATAAGGAAAATTTCCCCACTGAATATTAGAAGCTTTAAAAAAAGGCATGTAATAATATTTATTAGTTAACTTATCTACACTATTATTGATGTTTTATACAAATATATATAAGGCGACCCATCACTGAGAAGAAATAAACCAGTGCTATGCAAGGTATTTCCGTTAAGAAAGTTTTATTCCCGAAGAAATAACCCATGATGGGCCTACAGAGCTGTTTATGCAGTAAATAACACAAAACTATTGACATGTTCAATAAAGAAACTCAAGTATTTGTGAGCACTCCGTATGGGAAAGTACGTAAATGAAAAAGATTTTCTGCCATTCTACAGACAGTGTTAACTGCTACCATTTTGTGGGCTTTTACTATGTGTAAACCCTAGGCTCAGTGCTGTCCTTGGATGGGTTCATTTGATCTTCACAACTCTACAAGGTAGGGCCAATGACAATACCACTTTAGAGAAGAGGAAACTCTATCAAAAGCTATCATCTCTCCAGCAGTTAGGTGACTAAGATGTGTGGATACTGACCAATAAGAAGACTTCGCAGACTTTGCTTTAATTGTCTCTTTAAGAAAAGCAGAAACATAAAGATTTCAGTACAACCTCATATACTTCCAGACCCTTTAGTAAATGAAGCAAAAAACTTTACTTATCAAGAGTATTTGCATCAAAGTTCACCATGAAACATTGGAATACAGATGGAATTACGTACTAATATACTCATCTTAAATTTAAAATATCCTAAGTATATCAGTAAAATGCATTTAACACACCTAACTTACCAAACATCATAATTTTACCTAGCCTACCTTAAACATGTTCAGAATACAATCATAAGACAATACTGGCAGCACAGTAGACTGCAGAGTATCTGTTGTTTACCCTCCTGATGGTGATGGCTTGCCTGACCTGAGCTGTGGTTTGCTGCCGCTGTCCAGCAAGCAGGAGAGACTATCATACTGCGTATCACTAGCTCAGGAAAAGATCAAAACTCAAAATTCAAATTAGTTTCTACTGGATGCATATTGCTTTTGTGCCACTGTAAAGTCAAAAAAACAAAAGTCAAAACATCGTAAGTCAGGAACCACCTATACGAATGTATATTAATTCTTTTATTTTTCAAGAAAGGAGGCACCTAGAAAGTCTGTGATGTTCACCGAGTGATCTCTAGATCCCTATTCACAAAATTGTACGCAAAATATTGAATCTTCATCTTATATGAATTTTCCTATGGAAAAGCGCCATATCTTTCATCAGATTCCCAAATTATTCAATAGCTCATAAAATTTTCAAATTCTCTGATTTGCACACCCTGGCCATGGCCCTGGCCCTGGCCTTGGCCCAACCTTGGACATCATATCCCCACTGGCAAACATTCCATTTCTAATCTTAGAGAACTACCTGTGATTTCCAACGTTCACAATTGCATATACTGCACTTTTCTTTCAGCTCAAATTGTCCTTCAATTTAAAGATTTCCCATGTATCCCTCAAGGCCCAAGTGATAGCCAATCCCCCTTTGTGCAGGTTCCTTTGGCATTTACTGCTCCTCCAAGGATTTTGATCTCCGAGTGGTGCCCAATATGTGGACCTCTAATGGAGAAATCAGCATACAGAACAGCATTCTATGTAAACATTTATCTCCTTGAATATGAGATAAGCTCCTTGAAATAAAATACTATATTATTTCTCATCATTTTTACTCTCTCAAGCATTTAACATAGTCCTTCACATATAGCAAAGGCTTGATAAATTTACTAAGTTAATTGATAAGTGAATGTATAAATAAAATGCTATAAAATAATCAATTATTGGCTATCTAATTAGGTACTAGATGACACAAAATTCACAAGTAAGAAACAATCTTTAGCTGAGACCAGTTTGGCTCAGTGGATAGAGCATCGGCTTGCGGACTGAAAGGTCCCAGGTTCGATTCCGGTTGGGGGCATGTACCTTGGTTGCGGGCACATCTCCACTGTGGGGCGTGCAGGAGGCGGCTGATCAATGTCTCTCTCTCATCGATGTTTCTGACTTTCTATCCCTCTCACTTCCTCTCTGTGAAAAATCAATAAAATATATTTAAAAAAAAACAATCTTTGCCCATAATGATCTTCATATCTAACATTTATTTATTGACCTATTTATATTCATCCTGATTCCACAAATAATCTGATCCTACACCTCATAAAATTCTTTCATAGATGAGCTTTCTTCACAGTGTTCTACTTGTAGCTCGTGTTTCAATTTTTAAGTAGTTTGCTTTGTGTACAAAAGACATGCTCACTATTATATTATTATGTGTATTAAATGCATAGGAAAAATATAAAGAAAATAAATAGCACACAGAAAAGAAAATGCATGACTGTTCCACTTTTCAAAAGTATAAGTTCACTCTTTGAGACTTAAAGTGAGCTGTCTCAAATCACAGAGCGAATAATGAAGAAGCTGGAGGAGAAGCTCATCTTTTCTTACACAAAGGTCTAGAGAATACGTATCTCTAGACAGAGGAGTTGCAAGCTGTAACCTCCCCTGACCCTGCAACATCCAGCTTCTGCCTGTTCCTGTAAATAACGTTGTATTGGAATGCAGTCATGTCCTTCCGTTTACTTGTTGTCTACAGCTGCTTTCATTCTACAACAGCAGAGTTTAGTCCTTGTAACAGAAAGTGTATGGCCCCCAAAGTGGAAAATATTTATTATCTGGTTCCTCACGGGAAAACTTTACCAGCCCCTGCTCTAGTCTTTCATTCTACTTTCAGAAACATGTGTTTATTCTTTAGGTTTTTAGGAGAGAAAAATTATTTCTTCCTTTAAGGAAAAGTTTGCTTTTAGATGTTATACACTGGTAAGAGGTAAAATGGTAAAATTCATACTAAATATTGGCATGAGTTCTTTTAAACTGAAGCTTTATAAAATCGAAACACAAAAATGAGCCCTCAAACCAGAATGCCCTACAATAAACAAAATATTTAGTATGAGGGCAAGAGCCATGAGAGGCACTGGGGAAGACGCTCTGGACAGAGAAGTTAATTCACCAGCATTCGCATAATCTTTTTTCCATGGACCCAAAGAATCCAACTCACCCAATGACACTTCCCAAATTTCAGTTTCACTCTCTTGACCTTTGCCATAACTAAACACTAATGGAATCTATACCTAGGTAATACTTTCCTTTGTAAAAAATTAACTTTAAAAAAAAACAAAACTTAGTTTTCTCCTAAGAATACTATCTAATAATTGACCATCACACCCTCAAAGATGGCGGTGCCCACAGCCACAAGATGGCAGCGCCCGTCCCCTCAGCCCTGCTGGGGTGGCAGGGGTGTCAGGCATGCAGCAAAGCTGGGCCCACCCCCAGGCAGGTCCGGCCACTCCACGCTCCTGCCTCCGGAGTCCCACAGTCCCCTTAACCCCCCAAGTACCCAGGGCCAGCCTGAGATGCAGGCATGCCTCAGATGGCAACTGCCCAACCGCCCAGGGCTGGCCTGAGGCACAGGTAATCAGGCTAGTAGAGGCTTATGATGCTGGCAGTGGCAGCAGCAGAGGTGTGATGGGGGCATTGCCTTCCCGTGATTGCCAGGCCGCCTCCCACTCCTGAGGGCTCCCAGACGGTGAAGGGGGCAGGCCAGGCTGAGAGACCCCTCCCCCTCCAATGCATGAATTTTCATACACCAGGCCTCTAGTAATATCTATAAAATCCAGGCCTAGTTGTACTAATTACATTTTTTTCTAAAACATATTAAATTACAGATGCATATCAACAGATAGCCAACCAATCAGACAGAAAACAGACGAACACAATAATTGAAATTTAAAAAGTTGCTATGTTTCCAGTTAATAAAAATACTCATCAACAATTCAATATTACACTGTGTCATTTCTCAGAGAACTCACTTAAGTGCTCTTTGTTTAACTTTTGTCATCTATCTGTAAACTCAAAGACCTTAGAGCGGTGCCCTGGGGAATGAAAGAGTAAATAAAAGCTTGATCCATAATGAAATGTCAACAATATCATGGCCCCTCTAGAACCTGATGTACATATTATATGATGTAATACATGTGAAAAAACTTTGTGAACTGCACTCACTATAGCAATATGTAAGACTCCATCCAGAAAGAACTAAGGCTAAAGATATAGAACAAGCTCTCCTCTTGGAGTTCAAACACCTAGACTAAACCAACGCTCTGCCCTACTCTATCTCTGTGGCCTTGGACAAGGCAGGGGATTCTCTGAGCTAGTTTCCTCTTTAATGCGTTGTAAATGACCCGGGCTTTATATAAGTTAATGACATGGAGTGCCTGGCATATGGTTCTCAGTGAGTGTGAGTTCCCCAATCCCTGATTTGGACTGACATTTATCTTGTAATAAATTGTACATGCAAAATGTAAGTGAAAATGCAAAAGAAATATAATGTGAGCATAAGAAATTTATATGGCCTTGACGATCCAATAAATGAACACAACCATAAAGAAGTTTAGTAGCTTCCAATAACAACGCAGTGGCTAAACTTTAAATGAGCATGGTCTATCATCCCTCTTAGTCAGGAGATTCAAATTAAAATATATGTGTAAGTTTATTGAATCATTTATTAAATTAATCCAGTATTTATTGAATCAATAGAAGTTTTCATTTAGTTTAGAAGATCAAAGAAAGTCTTTCTGGGTAAAGGGCATTTCAGATGAGCTCTGAATGCAGTTAGTCAGCAGAGAGTTAGGAATAGATGCTCCAGAGCATGTGCAAAGGTCCCAAATCAAGGAAAAACTTGGCAAAGTCCAAGATCTAAAATATGTTAAGGAGTATACAGCAGTTCTGGTTATTCTATAATACTGTGTTTCTAATAGTGAAAAAAAAACAACACTGAAGTTGGGAGATGAATGACATCTTAAAAAATACACATACCTCACTCTGGCTGTTTTGGAAGCAGAGAAAGAAATTGAATATAAAAGCCAAATAGCTCTACAAACTAACACTGGAAGGCACAAATTAGTGCAACATACATACAAAAGCTGTTATCTCGGAAACAGACAAGATTGCTTAGGAAGAAACTACATATGAAAATAACAACAGACATGAACTGACTGCCTACCACGGGTTTAAGTACATGGCAAGCATTAATTATCCCAACAACAATAAGGAAACAAGATCATACTGCTAGTAACTGGATGATCCCCAACCCAATTTGATTCCAGATCGAAGCATTATAAAGAAGCCCAGGTAAAATCCCCAAGGGAATCTAATATTTACAATTTAAGCCAAAGAAAAGCAGCCAGCAAAAAAAGAGGCAGGAGGAAAAAGGAAAGAAGAAAAAAAAACTAGAAAAATGTGGTATGGTGAAGTCAGATGCATAGTTTCCTACAAAACTGAACATGTTTTCAACAAGTTGTTGGGTTGGCTCAGGGGTTGAGCACTGACCTATGAACCAGAAGAGGTTTGATTCTCAGTCAGGGTACTAGTCTGAGTTTCAGGCTGGACTCCCAGAAGGGGGCATGCAGAAAGCAGCCAATCAATGTTTCTATCTCTCCCTTTTTTTTTCCTCTCTGAAATCAGTAAACATACACAAATTTTTAGGTTGCTGATTTAATGAAATAATATTGCAAAACATCAAAAAGAAAATGAGAACTCAAGGTAAAAGACAGATATCCTAAAAAGAAATGGCAATTAGATTGACAACAGACTTTTCGTGAGTCATAATGGAATTCAAAATATAGAATGTCAACCTGGAATTGTGTGCCCTACAAAATTATCTTTGAAGAATATCAGGATATTTTGGATAAACAAAAATACAAAAGCTGACCTTGAACATCCCTATATCTAACCACTTCTAAAGGATATACTTCACCAAATACAAAAATGATCCCATAAAGAAGGAGCTAAGATGTCAGAAAGTGTTGAGCAATGAAATTAGTAAACTGGCAAATCTAAACACTGTCTATAAAAAATCATATCTAATTTTAAAAAATATTTTAAAGCTCAAAACAAAAATATTCTAAGTAAGAATGGGATTAATGGAAGAAACAATATTCCATGACCCTAACTGGTTCAAAGGAAAGTTAAGACTATAGGCAAACTTTTGGCTTTGTCAGATAACAATGCATAACAGAATCTCAAAGATAACCACTAAAAGAACAGAAATAAATTCCAAGCAATGGTTGTAGAAAATGAAATAAGAAACAAAGCCTTAATTTCTTTAAAGATATGCCAGGAAAGAAAAAAGTGTATAAAAAGCAATACACATGGAAATTAATAATTTTGATGACAGTTATCAAAGCTACCATGCTGCCCAATTCCAAGAGGCACCATTGTAGTCGATATAAGTGAAGTACAAAATATGTAAATGAATTTAAATAATTTTATATTACTTGACTAGATTAAAATAAAAATCCAGCTGCAGCTAGCAAACCTAAAGCACAATAATATAAATGGATTGAAAAATAAAAGTTCAATAAATAGATTAGACAAATATTAGTCAAAAGAAAGTGGTGTAACTATACTAGTAACAGAAAAAGGAAACAGATTTTAAGACATAGAACAGAAAGATTGTGACCACATACAAAGTGGATAAAGGGTTCAATTAACAAGGCCCAGTAATTCAAAACTCAAGTGCATACAATTTCAACATGTATAAAGCCAAAACACAGGGAAAAGTCTGCAAAGTCACAAGCAGAAAGGATTATTTTAATCCACTTTTCAAATATGTCAGACACCTCATTCCCAAATAAACAACCATTACTAAAAGTATAGATGATTTGTAAGGCACAATTAACAAGCTTAAATTTCTGGACACATACAGATCCTTCTAGTCATATACATTCTTCTCAAGCACACAATGAAACATTTATAAAAACTGATTAATTAAAACTGACAATAAAGAAGTCTCACAAGAACCAAAGAACTATTGTAACACAGAATAGTTCTCTGACAACAAACTAATAACATTAAAAGTCAATAATAAAAGAATAAATGACATTCACTGGTAAAAATTCTAAGGTAACAATAAATATTGCACGCGTCAAAGATGAAATCATATTGGGAAGTTTTAAATACTTACAAATAAAATATAATGAATATGTTACATATTAAAACCTATAGAATACAGTGACAGCAGAGCATTGAAGGCATTTTATTGCCTTAAGTTCTTACATTTGGAAAAAAAATAAATGATAACAACTTAATTAAGTGGTCAACTTGAAAAGTTAGAAAAAATCATAATGAGCCCAAAACAAAGAGAAATCAGGCAATAATAAAGATTAGAAACAATGTAGGAAAACAAACACACATAAAAATAACTCACAAAGCCAAAAATTGATTCTTTTTGAAATGATTAATAAATGAGAAAAACTTCTAGTGACCTTAATCAAGAAAAATGCAAATAAAATCAGTATTGAAGAATAAAACTTAATTATAGAGTCAGTGGAGATTAAAAAAGCTAATAAGAAAATACTATGAACTTTATGGCAATTAATTTAAAAACTGATAAAAAATGGAATTATATATATAATTTTAAAACTTGGGGGGGAGTGCAATTCTCATTTTCAATGCTTTAAAAATTCTATTAGTGGTTTAAAATTTTCTCACACCAGGACCTGATAGTTACACAGCCAAGTTTTACCTAGTTTCTTTTTTTCTTTAATATATTTTATTGATTTGTTACAGAGAGGAAGGAAGAGGAAAGTTAGAAACATTGATGGAAGAGAAACATGGATCACTGCCTCCTACACACCTCCCACTGGGGATGTGCCTGCAACCAAGGCACATGCCCTTGACCAGAATCGAACCTGGGACACTTCAGTCTGCAGGCCAACGCTCTACCCACTGAGTCAAACCAGTTAGGGCTTAGTTTTACCTAGTTTCAATGAACAAATTGTTTCTGCCTTATATGGATTCTTCCAGAGAAAACAGAGTGGAAATATTCCCCTGTTCATTTACAGGTCAGTATAACCTTGTGGCCAAACCCAGGCAAAGACAGTTAAAAGAAAAAAATATTATATACAAATCTTATTTACAAAAATAGATGTGACATACTAAAGAAAATATTAGAAAACAGCTCAGGGTATTATTTTTTAAAAGAGTGATAAAAATACATCACAATCTCATTAGCTTTACCCCCAAAATGCAAAGGGAGTTTACACAGGGAAAAATATAAATGTCACTGACAGCATTAACAGAGTAAAGGAGATTTTTAAAAATCATAATTTCAATATATAGAGAGGAAAAAAATATTTTATGTAACTCAATATCACTCATGATAAAACTATTAGCAAAAGTATATATAGAAGTAAAGTTCCTTAATGATATCTATCATCATCAACAATAAAAATCAGGAAAAAGACAAGGATAAACACTATTGCTGCTTCTGTTTAACAACTATGTGCTTGAGGAACTAACTAGAAAAAGGATGGAGAGAGGATCAGGTATAGAGGATTCAAAATAACAGAGTTGTTATTACTTGCACAAGAGATGATTACCTATGTAGAAAACTCTGAAGAAAACACAAAGGCACATTTGGAATTAATAGGAGTTTAGCAACATAGCTAAATATGAAAATCAATCTATAAAAATCAACTGCAGCCAAGACCGGTTTGGCTCAGTGTATAGAGAGTGTCGGCCTGCGAACTGAGGGGTCCCGGGTTCGATTCCGGTCAGGGGCATGTATTTTGGTTTCGGGCACATCCCTAGTTGGGGGCGTGCAGGAGGCGGCTGATCTATGTCTCTCTCATCAATGTTTCTGACTCTCTGTCCCTCTCTCTTCCTCTCTGTAAAAATTCAATAAAATACCTTAAAAAAAATCAACTGCATTTATATACACCAGCAACAAACAATTTGAATAGTTAATTTATAAGAAAATACCATTAACAAGAGTAACAAGAAAAAATAAGGTACTTAAGAATAAATTATCAAAAAATATTTAGAAACCATGGAGAATATTACAAAACTTTATTTTGTGATATTAAGAAAGACCTAAAGAAATGGAGAGATTCATGAGTAGAAATAATCATTAATAAAGATGTAATAAGTAGAGACAAACTCATGGAGAGCAGGCAGACAGCTCTGGGGGGAGGGGGTGGTCCGGTTTTGGGGGAGGGAGGGAAAGGGGAAGGAATGAGAAAAAATAAAAGAGAAAGAACTCATTAATACAGACAATGGGTAGTGATTTCACAAGGTGTGGAGGGGTGTGGGTAGAAGTGGAAGAGAGTTTGGGAGACAAATGTGATAGAAAAAAATAGTAAAGAATAAACAGAAACAAAAATTGTTCACATTAAAAAAAATGTTAATGTATTCATTCTCCTCCACCCCCCAATAATCACTGGTTTCTATGCAACTTCAAAGAAACCTCTAAAAGGCTCATGAAACACTTTGACAAGCCTGTTTTAAAATTTCTTTGGAATAGCATAGGCCCCCAAATAACCAAAAATAAAATGTGTTTATATAAGGCAAGAGAAGGAAAAAAAAAAGACTGCCTATCAGATATCAAAATGTAGTAGCCCACCTTGTGGTGTGGCTCAGTGGTTGAGCTTCGACCCATGAACCAGAAGGTCACAGTTGGATTCCCGGGCAGGTTTAAGGTTCGACCTCCAGTGTGGGGCATGCAGAAGTAGACAAACTGACCATTAGATTAGAATAAAGTTCTCAGAATGAAAGACTCTTACAAATATGGAAATGTATACTATTACAGAGGTAGCATCACCAATGCCTGCGAAAAGGATAGACTTTTCAATACATGAATAAATGGCATCAAAACATTTATGGAAATGTGGAATTAGACCTCTTACTTCCCCTTCTTCAAAATCAGTTCCAACTGTGTAGAAATCAAAACTATGAAATCCTTTTAGAAGAAACATACAAGAGAAAATCTTTATGATCTGGGTATAAAGATGATTTTCCAACTACAACATAAAACTGGCAAAGGAAAGGAGGCTACAAAGACAGGTCATAAAATAACATGACAGAAAGACTCATTACCTAAAAATATATCAAAAACACCTAGAAATCAATAAGAAAAGACAAACAAACAACTCAATAGAAATTGAGAGGAATGGGAGATTCCACAGATGAACAAACAGAGGATAAATAAACACATAAAGAGATGTTTCACCAAGGAAATGTAAATCACCACCACAGCCAAATATATTTTAATCTTATACCAACTAGATTGTTACAAATTAAAAAATTGAATAACATCAAAGGTGGACAACTATAAGCATCAATAGTCATCTTTTATGCTGCCTATGGGAGTGTAACTTGGTAACAAACTTTGGAAAACAATTTGGCACTATCTTGTCATGTTGAACATTCACATACTCTACGTTTTACTCACAGATATATATGCTACAAATATCAAGTGTGCATGCATCAAGCGATATTCAGGGGGAAAAATGGGAATCAATTCAAAGGTTTACTAACTGGAAAGTGCATTAATAAACTGAGGTATATTCGCCAGTAATAAAAATAAACGAAGGCCATATTTAACAAGAAATCTTAAATGCATGATACTGAGTGGGGGGAAGGAGGGAAGTAGCACAGACAATACAAAAAAGATACCATTTTTATGATCCCCCATCAAGTAAAACCAGACAACATACTGTTTAAGGATGCATATACATGCTATACAAAGACTTTAAACAACAGAATATTTACCTCTGGCAGGGAAGAGAGGGGGAAGTGAATAAGGAAAGACCCCACCAGGAGAGGCAAGGGCTTGATATGGCTCTAGTTCTCTCGTTGCCTAGCAGGTCCATGCGTCTTCACTCCCTTATTAAGCTCCGTAATTTGTATGTGTTACATGGATAATTTTATAGGTGTCAAACAATACAAGGTAAAATATGTTTTGAAATATTTGATTGGTTAACCTTAACATATAAAGCACATGGGACAAAGGGATATAGAAACAGCCAGTAGCAACAAACGATTAATAAATCCAATTTGGAGGGAGAGTTTTTGATAAAGCATTGCAGATACTGTTGAAACACTGTGTGCCGCCCCACCCCCAAAAGGACAGTAATTATATTTCATTTTATTTTTTAACTCAGAGTCGCTAATGCATGCCTGGATGCTGAAGGAATTCTCCAGGAGGCAGGGACAATGTGTGAATGCTGTCCACTTGCATCAGTATTACCCTGCTAATTCACCAGCAGCAAGGCCAGCCGTGTAGGAAGCTTTCTGCTCGGTGCAGATGGTCCCATGACTCTCCTTTCAGCGCCCTTCTAATGAAGAGCACACAGAACTCTAGGGTCCTGGAGCCACGAAGTACTAACTGGCATAATTATCAGGATCCAACCCCTACCCACAGCATCCCTCCAGTGCTCTAACTCAGCGATTTTCCATGAGTGTGCCGCAAGAATTTTTAAAACATGCAAGACCTGACCACTGAGTCAGCGACGATGACCTCTTTTCCCTTCCATTGTCAGATAAAACCATGACAACAGCCAACACAACAAGAGCTGTCCTGTGTGAAGGAACCAAAATTATACCTATCTTTTTTTGTCAGATTGGCAAAATACATAATCTATTTTTTGGTGTGCCACAGAATTTTAGTAACTAAGTTTATGTGTGCTATGAAATGAAAAAGGTTGAAAATCACTGCTCTAACTAGCTGGCTAATGTACAAATGAGGGAGAGGGAGAGGAGGAGAGGAAAAGGAGGGGGGATATAAAACAATACATTTTATTCAATTTGAACAGTAAATAACCAAAGGATGGAAATACTTTTTTCTAACGAAAATGAACTGACACACATACTGGTTTGAGAGGTGACTCTCAATAGTAACCAATAAGATCAATGAAAACATGAAGGGGGAAAAAAGGGAAGGGGGAGGCTTAAAAAGAATGACATAGTCAGAATGAAAGAGGGAGGCCATCTTTAGAAAAGAGGCAGTATATTAGCTGAGATGTGTAAATATGGGACGCTTCACTTTATTCCTAATCAAAAGTTAACCGATAATTTTCCCTCCTGGAATACCTCAAAAAGAAATACAATCAAATACCAGTGTTTTATCTCAGACTATCATACAAATCAAACCACCTTCCTGAAGTTCACCAACAAAGCAACCTGTTGTGGGTGTGCTATCTGATAAATGACTACAGGCTTTCAACAGCATAAACCAAACCATCATGTTTACTGGTAGTAAGCACATAAGCTACAGGCGGCCTAAATCCATGGTCGGCAAACTGCAACTCGCAAGCCACATGCGGGTCTTTGGCTCCTTGGGTGTGGCTCTTCCACAAAATACCACGGCCTGGGCAAGTCCATTTTGAAGAAGTGGCCTTAGAAGAAGTTTAAAAAACTTGGCTCTCAAAAGAAATTTCAATCGTTGTATTGTTGATATTGGGCTCTTGTTGCCTAATGAGTTTGCCGACCACTGGCCTACATGATGCATTATCACTGAAAACCATGAAATAAGAAAGAAAAGTTCCTTTTGCCTTG
This sequence comes from Lasiurus borealis, assembly GCA_004026805.1. Taxonomy (NCBI): domain Eukaryota; kingdom Metazoa; phylum Chordata; class Mammalia; order Chiroptera; family Vespertilionidae; genus Lasiurus; species Lasiurus borealis. Next base: position 17,564 of record PVJN01023225.1, read on the forward strand.
GTCTCCCACTTCCACGTCTGTACCCTCCCACAACAGATTTGCATAAATCAAACCTACCACTTCTCTCAGAAAATAAAAAGCACTTCTACGATGCTTGGTTGCTAGAAAGGCAGTGGATATCTCATGGTAGGTGAGTAAGGTCTCAGTTATTGTTATAAGGTATAAAGAATAATAAACGTGAAAGTATCAAAGTTGTAGGAAGCTGCACAAAATAAAGCAAGTGCCCATGATAAATGTTCCCCAGTGGACTGAAGTTACAGATTTCAAATAGGGTCTCCTGTTCATTCTCCAATTTCACCACCCACTCCCATCTCTCTCACCTGGATTTCTGCAGAAGCCTCATACCTGGTTTGGGCCATCCACACCTATTTCCCTTGAGGCCTGGGTTCCAGGCTGCAGCCAGCGTTCCCAAGCACAATCTCATGGGCAGTGCACTTCAAAGACTCCCCCTTGCTCAGCCCTACATGACGTGGCCCCTACTCTCCTCCCAGCCTCAGTTCAAACATGCTGGAGCCCCTTCCCAACCATGACCTGCTCTCTTAGTGGAACCCATGCCTCCAGCCACTTCACTCCCCGTGCCCCATCTGCCAGACATCATTCTGAGTGTGTAAGTCCCAGGGATGCCTGTCCCGACTGCTGGGCTTGGTCAGATATGCCTACTCCTAACTCATCTAATGCCACACACCTCTCATCTGTGGAAGCTGACATTTCTTAGGTTGATGATTCAGGTAATGTGTGTCTCCTACACTTACCCATAGTGCTAACACAAGTGTCTTGCTCATCATTTTACTTCCAGCTGCTAATATGGTCCTGACACCTGGTAGAGGCTCAATAAATAATTTTATAAGAATACTTTTGCTGTGTATAAAATTAAAAATAAATATAAAAACTTCTAGTGTCGGAATAAAAACGGTAGGCATACAGTAGTGGGTAAAAGCAAGTTTACAGTTGTTCCTATGGATAATTATGCAATGATTAATAAATAATAATACCAGAATAAACTGTTTCACATACTCACGGCTGTAAACCTACTTTTAGCCGCTCCTGTATGTATCTAGTGCTACTGAAGTACATGAATGCTCTCTGTAAGTCCAAAATTTTAATTTCTTCTCTAAAAGGACCAATAGAACATAGTTGTCTTTCCTCCCAAAGAATCTCCGATTGTACATTCATAACAATACTCTTCGAAGTCTAACTTCCATAACGCTTAGAATCCATTTTCCTTCCTTAATTATACTCATGTAGAAGCACACAAGTATATAGATTCTAGGATTTCTGTTTCTGAAGTCTGTATTTAATTATATTTGAAAAGTAATTTTTAAAGAAATCTAACTCTGTATTTCCACATCACTAACTAAAATACTTTCCTATAGGACTTTTACCTAACAGCAATATTGTGCTCCACTACAATGGTGAAGTTGAAATTTTTTCTTCTTTATATCATAACTAGAAACCCAGTGCATGCATTCAGATGGGGGAGGGGGGACCTCAACCAGACCTGCACCCTCCTGCAGCCCGGGTCACTTTGGGGGATGTCCAACTGGCGGGGGGAGCGGGCCTAAGCCATCAGTTGAACATCCTGAGCGATGCTGCGGAGGCTGGAGAGGCTCCCGGCACTGCTGCTGCGCTGGCCAGCCATGAGCCAGCTTCTGGCTGAGCGGTGCTCCCCCTGTGGAAGTACACTGACCACTGGAGGGCAGCTCCTGCGTGGAGCATCTGCTCCCTGGTGGTCAATGTGTGTCATAGCAACTGGTCATCCGGTCATTCTGCTGTTGGGGTCAATTTGCATATTACCCTTTTATGATATAAGATTGCATCACAAATAGGAAAAAGATATATAATACCATTCTCACCTCAGGTACATAATACCACCCTTTCCTCACCATAGCTTCTAACACTGTAACTTGGCTTGGATCTCAAAAACGTTTATTGGATGAATAAAAAAAAAATGAGCAAATGAAAGTTACTAATTATTAATAATTCAACTGTTATTCCAGTGAACTATGCACACTGGAAAAAAAAACAACAGAATAAGATGATATGCATTCATCCCTTACACATTTCTGAAAATTTCAATGTTCTCTAAATAACCAAGCCTTAAACAACAATAAAATTTTTAAAGTAAAATTAATTGAAGTAATTTTGAAATAGTCTCACCTTATCCAAAATATTTCTCACCTACCAAAACCACTAAGGAGTAAAGTGTAGAATTCTTGCTGGAGAGGAGCAGTGCAAAGGTGCAACACATGGGTTTGAAAAGATAAACTGAAGAGTAAGAAGATGTGAAGAAAATCAGGGGGAAGGTAGGCAACAAAAAATAAGTAAATAAATAACCTTGTGGCTAAAAGCAACTAGATGAAGAATCAGAGTGCCCACAAGAAACAGAGAAGCATGCAATGGTTTGGGACACCAGGCAGCAGATACTGGTATTCAAGAATGCAAACAACAAACAATGAATTTTGAAACAAGAATTGAAGTCAATATTGTTTGGTCTTTCTTTCCAAAATTACAAAATCAAATTATGCATAAAATTGTATATTAAATCTTGTAATACTACCACTTGATGACAAATTTGTTTTTTTCAGAGTTTAAAAAACTCTGAGTTGCAAAATATCCTAATATAAGTCCCTTATTTCTGAAAGTGAAGAAAAAAGTTTTGGGAATATACAGGTTTGTAACTGACATTTTAAAAGAAATAGTGCTAAAATATTCTTTGTCATAAAAATTTTGTTTATACTCTGAAGCGTATTTATTTATTCATTAATAAATTCTCCCTAAGCCAATTTCACCCATTAATTGCATTTCTGGCATCCTGTGGAAACTGGGACTATGTGGGTGCTACACAACTTGGAGGTCACAGAGAGAAAGACATCCTCATTTAAATTCACTAATACCGAGCAGAGGATGGTATTATATATCTTTTTCCTACTTGTAATGTAATTATGATAGATTTTCCTCAAAGGTGTATCGGACGGAGCCCTTCATGTTTTTATAAACATTATTAAGTTTTGGCTAAGATCACAATATCTTTCAAAATGTTCTCTAAATGCATTTCTGAATGTATAACGTGGCAATAATAACTACCACATTTGCAAGGTTTTGAATCAAAAGATGTATGGCATTGGTAGTGTTGATGGCAGCGATAATAAAAATTATAATGATGAATATTTTTGCAAACTGAAAATATTTTTAAATCTACTATAAAACCCCTCTTAAAGTTCACTGAAGAATTTCAAACTTTTTTCAGTTTTATAATACAGGCTTTGAGATTCTATCACTTTGTCAATGTCAAATAGCTAGTTAGCAATAGAAACAATGCAAAAGAATCTAGATTTCCATATTTCAGCTAAATAATTTTCTTCAAGGTAGCTAATGCTGTCAATCAAATAAATTTCCATTGCTGAAGCATATAATAGGAAGAGTTTGAAACTGGAAACATAAAAACTTCAATATCCATCCTGACACTACCATTAAAAACACGTATTTTTGGATGGAAATGATCTATAATTGCTAACATCTCCCCATAAAAAAAAAAAAAAAACACCAAAAATCGGAAAAGAAAAACAAAGCACCCATGACAGATGTTTTCCTAGAAGTCACTGCAGGCGCCTGGACCAGAGTGGATGCTACCGCGGAGCTGCGGAGCTCCTCGTCTGTGCCTGCTTCACAGTGATCGTGCCCCAAATCTTCTGTCCCGATCCCCCCAGGTCAAAATCCCACGCCTCCTCCTCAGGGGTCAGTATCAATTGTCCACAAGGCTTTCACTATTAATTTCCCTCAGCAAGAAAACTACTTCTATCTACCTAAAATCCCACAACATGAATGACACTTGTCTTCTGGGCACTGAGTATTAATTATAAATGTGGTTTTTCCACTCCTTCCTGTCAGAATATATGCCCTCTTGAGACAGGGTCTATCTCCCGCAAAACCCTCTATATGGTACAGCTGCTAATACAGGGATCCAAACGCAGCACATACTAAAAATATATGGTGTTCCCCAAAACATGTATACACACACACTTAGAGTAGTTATAAAGTCAGTGTTTATTAAAATACATTTCGGTCATAAAATTGAGCTATCAGCTGTTAAAGTTATGTATGCATTTTTCTGGGACACCCTGTATATATTAAATGCTCCCTCAATAAGAATTATTATAGGTAACCAGCTAGGTAGATAAAGTATCCTATGTCCATTGCCTACATATTAAAACCCAAGGGGCAAAACTGAACCTATGCCGGAAATCTCCAGGTAGTGATATAAATAAATGTACCTGTCTAAAATATTACCAAGTTTTACTAATCTTAAGCGGATATAAAAGTAATTACTGACAAGACACGCCAAGTTTGCATGTTTTGCCGGTCTTGCACTTCAGCATATCACACAATATGCAACCTAGTGTCCACAACTATCATTTCAATATCCTCCTTCATTAAAGCTCTTTCCCAGGTCAGCAGTCTCTAAATATCTTCTATTTAAGACTTAACTTGAGAAATTTTAAATTAAATTCTTCCATTTAGATGCCTTGGAATTCAGCTAAGTACCCCAAAAGGGAATGTTTGAATTAATGGAAGATTAAAGCAAGGAAGAACATTCTAAAAGGTATTCCATAATGGGGCTTTGTCACCACCTCCTCTGTTTTATTGGAAAAATAGTCTTTTCCCAGGGGGGCTAACAGTTTATAGGCCAAGCGTTAGTCCAGTTTAACTATTTGAAGTTAAAAATGTCAGAGCAGAAGAAAAGTTTGTAATGGAAACGCTGACATGCCATGAAGTAAAGAAGCACAAGCAGGTGCTCCTGGAACCCGGGGTCATAATTCAATCAGGCTGTATTTTGACGTCATCTGTTGCAGAAAAAGCCAAATGGTTTATGAACAGCACCAGAACCCCCGAGATTAAATTACAGCCCTGATATTTAATCATGAGTCTTACTGTGTTATTTCTAATAACACAATACATTTTAACAGTTATTCGTCAACTGCCTTAGCCAAATTAGAACACGTGATGACAAGTGAGCCGGATTACGATGTCCATCTCCCACAGCCTGAATTTGTATTATTTATTTTTCAGAAATGGTAGATTATACACGTTTTCCTCTTCTGAAGAAATATACAGTTGGTACCCACGGATTGAGTTCAAACCTTAATTAAAAGCAGCATGGGGCCCCCTAACCAGTGGGTCAGGACATCTGTATTTGTGTTCTTTTATGGCCAAGTAACCAACTGTATGATTTGGACAAAAGACATGTAGCTCTCCCAAACCTTGTCTCTTTACCTAAGAAGTAACAGAGCATCTCTAAAGTCTCCTGTAAATCTAAACTTTTATAAATTATTTACCTGAAAAAAAGAACACACATTATATAGTTTCTTTGTGATTCCCTAAGTACACAGTGCAAAATTTTTATAGCTGAAAAGTTGATGAAATTTCAATTCAATTAAAACCACTGATCAAAGAAGCATTCCAGTACACATGGAATTGTAAACTAAACTTTTTAGAGGCAATATCAGCATCAGCAAATAAAACAGGTTCTTTAAAAATTAATGTACAAATACTGTTGAATGTGTGAAAGGTTGTTTGCAAAACAAATCAATACAGGCACATCCAACAATGAATTGCAGTTAATAAACTACATATAGTAATTACCACCAATGGCAGTCTAGAAAGTCATTCATTAAATGTTAATTGTCACACCAAAGTACAAAAGCATCCACTTGAACAATAGTGTAGCTGCACATTTAAGTAAAACACTTTCTTACAGCTCTGAAATTTACCCATATAAACTGATTTTAAACACACCTGGGTATTTGATATGCTGATTAACTGGGCCTTATTTATTTTTGAAACGAAAAGAAACATGACAACCTTTTCAACACTTTTTGCTATTCATATATGAATCTGATATAAAATATAAATATTACTTACAACAAAGTGCTACCAATCTTCTTTAAAGATTAAATTGCTACTTCTCTTATGTATCTCTCATAAACATCAAGAGTCATATATGGTTTAAAAGTATACACCTGAAACTAATGTGCATTTTTTATCGCTGAGTCTAAGTGGGCACAGATTTTGAAAATGTATTGTAAATTTGGTGGTCAATTTTAAAATTTTTATTTAGAGTAATAAGAAACCATAACAAAAGTAACCTTTAAAAAAAAAAACCTATTATGTACTTTACTTTTTCTAATACTTAGCACTATCTAATTAACTTGGAAGAACACCTGGTCATACAAAATAGCTCATAAAAAAAAATAAGGAAAGAGGGAATTTTTTTTTCTGTTTCTACCTAGCTGAATCTCGATCCTACGTCTGTGCAAGTTCTGATTTACTGAATGCATAGATATAAATTCTAAAGGTCTGCCCAAGAACATTTTGGTTCAAGACTTGTAAACTGAAGAACGTTTAAAACACACCACATTCCTTATTAGGCAACTTAAGATCTGTTATCTTGGCTTATGGGAACTGATCTGAATAGCATCATAATACTAAACGTTGAAAATCGCAGGCTTGGGGCCCCCCGGACTCAACTCTATGCCTTGGATGAGGTTGCAAACTTCCAATATAAAATATAGTTTACCATTAGGAGGAAATGTTTGATCTGTAAAGCTTACGAAATTACTTTGTTTATCATAGCAGATGAAAGCAAAAAGGAATAATTTTAAGCTCAAAACAAAACTGTTTATATGACAGCCTTTACTGCTTCATGATTCTAAGCATTTAAGACAGATTCGAGCAATTAACAGCATAAACTTTCATTACATAGTTCTATTATATATGTTTATGTGACTTAGCTGTTCATCTGTTATTTAAGTGATTTCCTCATTACAATAGTAGGGTAAAGATAATTTGCTGATGCTGTCAAAAATGTTAAGCATTTCAGTCTCAACAGATCTTGGATCCCCACGTTTGTTTAATGCACTTTATTTACTTAAGTCATGTCAAATAGAGTATTGCTTCTTCCTTCTGAATTTAGAAAATGCAACATCTTAAGCACATGTCTGATAAAAGACATATCAAAAACTTCAATACTGCTTATTTTAGTGATGTTGATGGAATTTAGGATTATTGTTCTTAGATATTAAGTTTCAAAGATCTAACAATGAATTGCAAAAGTTCTTTTACAGTGAAAGGCAAAAAAATCTTTATTTCTTTAGATATTAATGAAGCAGGCTTCCTTACCTCAACTTTCGGTACATAAAAATAAATGAAAACAAAATATTTTCACTGGCACCTATGGAGACTGTCAGTTAATTAAAAGCACAACTTTGAAAATATCTACTATATTTTCCTTGTAATAATAACAATAGCAATAACAACAGTAGTGAAATACACAAAGACATATAGAAATCCAACATCAATTAGAAGCCTAGCTTGTCTGGATACTAAGGCAGAAAAAAATAATGGGCCTGGGTTTTTATCATTTTCTTAAATATGTTTTTTTTTGAAATGCTTATCTACTCTAGCCTGGCTGGTGGCTCAGTTGTTTGGAACATCATGCTATACACCAAAAGGTTTCAGATTTAATTCATGGTCAGGTCATATACCTAGATTGACCGTAGGGAGGCAACCATTCAATATTTCTCTCTCATCTCTCTCATCTCTCTCTCTCTCCCTCTCCCTCTCTCTCTCTCTCTCTCTCTCTCTCTCTCTCTCTCTCTCCTCTCTCTTTCTCTTCTCTTCTCTTCTCTTCTCTTCTCTTCTCTCTCTCAACCTTCACCTCTCTTTAAAATCAATAAACATATCCTTGGGTGAGGCCAAGTCTCAATAATACATTATTATCCCTATATAATCTTGAAAAAGTAAGCTATATCTGCCTCTATGTTTGTCAGTGTGTGTATGTTTGAAAAGGATATTGAGCTGGGCAAACCTGGGTTTAAAGCCTAATTCATTATAGGCTGCCTTGAGAGCAAGTTGTCTAACATCTCTGAATCTCAGTTTCCTCATCTATGAAGTGAGCATGATAATCTTTGCATCTCACTGAGTTCTTGTGAGAATTTTAAAAATACAATACATATAATACATATAAGGTGCATAGCATACCTCTTGGCATATTAAGAATCACTTTAATTTTGTCACTGTTGTACCCTTCCACACCCTATTTTTCAATTTAACATCTTGTCAATAGTCCCAGGGGAGTTCGGGCTAAAGAGAATGATCAATATCCAAAATTCATTTCCAAACCTTAGTAAGTATTCAATGGTCGCGTTCACAGGCAGAAGCATTTGTATGCACAAATATCAACACATAAATCCTGATACTCTATTATGCAATACAAATTGCAGCAAAGCATAGTAGTGAAACCAATGTTATTCCAATAAAGGATTTGCAGAGCCATAGAGAATTAGCAAATCAAAATCTGTTCTTTTAGAACAGCAAATAAAGGGACAGAAATTCCTTAACTTGAGCCTCAGTTTTCTTTAGCTGTATAAAGCTAAGAGATTTCTAACTCCTATATTCCATGATTCTAACATAATGGGTTTAATACCACTTTATTTACTAACCTAGTCAATTACTCTGCTCTTTACAAAAAACCATGCAACCATTATGACTTGCACTGTAATAGTAAGGTTGTTTTAAAACACACACACACACACATTAATTAAATAACTCCACTCAACAAACACTTTTAAGGGGAGGCCAATTTTTCTTCATGCCATAACCTTGAATTCAAACTAGTGGAAATCAATTCAGGATGCTGACCATTTGAATTTTCTCTGTGGTACAGCACTACCCTCTGATTCATCTTTTTCTCCCTGAATTCACTAAATCGATGGGTTGTTTTGGGGTCATGTGGATAAAGGCTAACTGACTTGTATGAATATCAAGAAATGTTTTTCCTCTTTAAAAAATGCCATGACAGAGATGTGGTGTATTTTACTACTGCTCTTAATTGTCCAAACACCCATTGATTTGGCAATCTTTAACAAATGCTGAACACCTCAGCAAAACTAAACAGTTACAGGAGAAAAAGCTCAACTTTTAAACTGAGGGAGGAAGATGTAGTATCCATCACAGACCAACTGTAAATACATGTAACAGATGTGACTAGGGTTGTTCTGGAGTATAGATAATTCTAATGGCCCAACTTTAAAACTACTTCTTAAAAAGATCCTAAAGCTAGCATATTTATCTTTTTGCTTATAAAAGACTCAAAGTAACCAAATAAACGGTATTTTTGTTATATTAGAAAATTAAGCCCTTGTTAACCAATAAATTATAGACTCTAGGAGCATTTTTTTTCTTTTGGTAACTTTACCATCCTACGTTTTAATGAGAATAATTTTCCAATTATCCAGGCATGTGGATACTTTTAGTTCGTTTTAAGATCAATGATATAACGGATATTAAATCTCTTTGTGTAAGTTACCATATGGGTTACAACCATTTCTTAAAAATAATTCCAGAGCCCACCAATCTCCCAGTTAAGGTCATCCTAGCTCTGAACTATCATGGCTGAATTGTTTTAGTGCTCTCTGCTGAACACCTGCAAACATCAAACAAAAACTGCTGGTCCTTTCCTGGGTTGACAAAAGCCTTTCATGTGAAAAATGCTCCCTGGGAATGTCAGGCTGTAGCTCAGGTTACATTCCATTCTCCCTAGCAGCCTCCCCATTTCTTAAGGTGGTAGGAAAAACCATGTTTGTGAAATGAAAGATTAAAGGGAATATGGCCACACTTTATTTTCATTCTCACATTGCAAATCACGATGGAGCATCCTACATTAATGGAATCAAGAGCTACTGGGAACTTTAAGCATGAAATATGACCAAGACTCACTGAAAAACTATAGCTGGTTTTTCAAATATGAACAGTGTACTTAGAACTTGGATCTTTTTTTCCTGGACCCAAGTTGCAAAGCTACCCATGAAAGTGGCATCTGAGATCACTCAGGACAATGGAAATGAACCTGAAACAAATTTAGAAAATTATTCTTCTGTCCAAAGTTACCTCATTCATCCTTCCAGTTAAAGGCCAGTTTTCCTGATTTTTTTAATTCATTATGCTTTAAAAAGACTTTATCTTTGTGGATAAATGATTTATCTTATTGAGTAGAAATATAAACCATTTACTTCACTAATAGCCCTGTGTTCAAATATGTCTTGAATAGATGAGAAAAACCAACACTCCAATCTGTACCCCATATATTATAGTCACCATCATACTGCACTGGATGAATACCTTGCATTTTCAATCCAGTACCCCAAACAAAAGAGCCACACATTTTTATCTTTACAAGTCAACATTTGGGCCTGAAAAGGACACCTGTGATACAATGTTACTTAAAGTTCAACACCTTAAAATAATCACAGCATCTTCATCAGAAACACCATAACATCACACTAAGGTTGAAGCCTCTGTCTGGGTTCATGTATGCTCGTATGTATGTGTACACACACATATACATGTACACACACGGAGTTGTCTTAAGAACTGTGTAAGTTTCAATATATGATCACTAATCAAAATGTCTAGCAAATACTTCCTGTAAACACTTAAAATAAACAGCATAGCAAGGACTCTATCTAAATGTGAACTCAGAAATTTCATGATTCTGAGTCACCTCACTTTACGAAACCATACCTAAACTGACATACTTAAGTTACTCCAAATGTGTCAATTTTCACAAAGTCCAAAAGAGTATTTTGCACTGACTTTGAAAGCAGTCTATCTCTGTACTTTTCTGACATAACCTACTTCTAAATTTAAACTAAATACACATCTTAAGTTATATGATGAAGAAAGTTATTGTCAGAGATAAAGTTAGCTACTGTTTGGATAATGTCTAACATGAAAAATTAATTTGTCTGAAAGAGACACTTGTGTTCACCTTTACCTCAAAGTTGTATAAAGAATGGAGAAATCTCCAAGATATAATACTAAAACAAAAAAACTAAGTCCCGCTAACACTCCTTTCTTTTTCCTCAGGTTCATTAGCTTGCCAGTACTAGGCAATAAACTATCACAGGGTCCAGGGCAGTAAAACACAAACCTATGGAGAATAGTACTTTAATCAAAGTGGACCCAAAAAAAAACAAAAGATAAAATATAACTATAGGAGGCACTTCATATTTTATAAATCAAGTTACAGAGTCTAAAATTCCCTTAGACTTATGAGTGCCAGAAGAAGAAGTAGCTTATTTGAAAAGGAGCAACTTGTATAAGCCATTCATTGTATAAAAATATACCAATTACACAAATCACAAAGGTGAACAGATTTCTCATTGCTCTGAAATTTAAGAAATATGAAATTATATTCAATAGTTAACAGACAATTCCACTAGCATCTCAGAGCTAAAAAATGTCAACATTTACCAGCCTGACTCAAGAATAGCACTCTGTCTAATGTACTGTTATGTACCACTGCCAGAACTAAAATACTGCAGCTGTTTAACCAGCAGAAATGGATTTAAGCGTTGAACTTAAAGGATAGCAGGCAACAATGTATGCCTCCTTTTGATATGAAATTCAGTGGACAAAATAACAAATACATTTTAAATAAATATATTTTCAGTTTTCACTTTTAATAAGAGACTTTCAGAGAGACCCCTATTAAAACTCCTCTTTAGATGCCAGATAATCAATGCGCACCCAGTTTCCTTTGTGAATAGCGCTAACGCCTTTTTTAAGCATCACCCAAAGACCTTTCGTTTAGATAATGTGAGGTTCTTCCCAATTTGCAACTTTAAACATAGCAAAAATTCATTGCACACATGATTCATAGGGAAAGAAACATCTAAAGCATCAGAAAGGCTGTTTTAAATATAAATGAATTAATATTTAGCTCTCAGCTTAGCAAGAGGCTTTCTATTTACAGTTATGGTTTACTACACAGCATTAGCTGCAAAATTACAGACTCATTTCTTTAAAAGGGTTAATTATACATAGAACCTAATAAAATTGATACTATTTACAAGGGATTTTCCCTTTTTATGAAAGTTAGATTTTCCCCCTCTATTTCCAAATAGGGAACATTAATTTATTTCCCTCATTTTAACATTGGCCTTATCTTCACATGTTTGATTATAACTGTATTAGAAAATTGCTTTTAAATTAAGTAATGAAATTCTGAGACAGTTTCCTTGATTAAAAAAAAAAGGCCTAATTTTAATTTTGCAAAAGATGACATTTTGTGTAAGTTATACCACTGATGGATAATGAAATAACCATATCATTACAGGATAAAATTTCAATGACTTTTTCAGAACACTTCATCAGAGCCAAAAATATACAATGAGTGAATAAACAGCAACGAACATTTAACTACACACTAAGACAAGAATTTACATACTTGAGCCAGTAAAATGTCCACTCGCCAAAGAAGTTGGTCCATTTTTCCCACTGCTCACAGGAGGTGAAAACATCTAAAAAAAAACCCAAAAAAACAACAACAAAGAAATATTACTATTGAAAAGAAGACATTTGCTCCTTCAGAGTTCATCAAAGATCTTTCATACTCTCACTATATAACTTAGAGTTTATGCTAAGGGCTCATCTTAGTAAAATACATCACCATCCAACTTAGAACTAAAGCAGGCACAACACTGGCAATCACCCCTTCCGCCCCCATTACCACTCCTTTCTTTTCCCTCAGGTTCATGAGATTGCCAGCACTAGGCAGTACTACCACATTTTAAACAAACACAGTCCCCATAATGTTATCAAGATTCAGTTTGGAGGGCAGCAGCCTCTCTAGAAAACACTAGTTTTACAAAGGAGAAGAAAAAAAAAGTTGTTTGTTTTATATGAAAACCTTGGCCATAAACGTGGCAATGTCCATTTCCAGCCCGTATAGGATTTGCCTGTTATATGTGAACCCAAATAAAAATAAAAGTGCCACCTGCACTAAATTCTCATTTCATCTCTAACATGAGAGCAATTTGAAGCAAGTCTCTCTCTCTCTCTCTCTCTCTGTCTCTCTCTCTCTCTCTCTCTCTCTCTCTCACACACACACACACACACACTCACTCACTCTCTCTTTCACTCCCTCTTCTCTCCAGCATTTATTTCGACCCTAATTGGTTTCTCTCTTCTTCCATGTATCTAGTGAATACTGCGCACCTTCCCTGGGTCAGAGCCTGCAAAAAGCAAAGGAACGAATGGAGAAAGTGCAGCAAGCAGAAAGGGGGCTGCAGAGCTGCTAGAGCTATGTTTCCTGGCAAAACTTCCGAAAGCCATTTCTCCAAAAGAAGGTCTAGAAGAGAGCAACACAGCAGCACAGCAGCAGCGGCGGCGGCAGCAGTAGCAGCAGCAACATGAAAGAGCCCCCCTTAGAAGGTGGTTTGGATTTTATTGATGTGTTTTGTGGATTCTTTTTATTTTGATTTGCAAATGCATCTCACACCAAACTCATCTGCCATTGAAAACCAATTCCCCTGACACGAGTGAGACTTGGTTTGGGAAAGGGAAGCAAAGGGATGGAGAAGGACCAAGTACAGCTGTAAAACTCCACAAGTGTGTAAGTTCTTCTTTGTACTGATCTCAGAACTACGAAATGCATAAAAACAGTGTAAAGCATTCTAAAGAGTGTATGCTCCATATATACATGACTATTCAGAATCCCAGGGGGGAAGGGGGGGAGTGTAAAAAGTAACTAGGCAACTACAGGTCCAACTAATCCAAAGCATCATCAGTTTAAAACTTTTAAGAGACAACAGGGTCTCCTATTTTCTCTTTTCCATTTCTAGAGAAATAAGTAAACAAATAAAATGAGTAGTGCCCCAAAGTATTAGTACCTTCACTGTTCAGATAAAGGCCAAGTTTTAGGGGTAATGTGCCATGTTAGGGGTGTCTGTTTTTCCTTTCCATTGGGGTGAGATTCAACTATTCTGGGGGGGTTTGTGGGTGTGGAATTCAAGGCAAGTTAATTAGGACTCTGAGAAAAAAAAAAAAACCTGAAACGTTCATCACACCCAAAAAATTATAGTTAAAACTTATCAAAAACACCTTCATTTTACCGAGGACCCAGCCAATTAAAAATTATTTCTGTCCTCTAGATTACTGTCGGTGTCTAGCTAAGTGTTTGGGTTTTTTTTTTTTGTTTTGTTTTGTTTTCACAGCTGTTGTTAGTTTCCACCGTTCTTTCTTACCGCACTGAAATCCAGTAAATCACTCAGCTCTTTGTCCGTCCCTAAGGCAGCCATTCGCTGTTGGTGATGCATTTTAGCAAAATCACACAAACCTAGAAACATGGAAATAACCGCAATCAGAAAATCCAGTCCCCAATCCTTGGGAGAAAACACAATCGGATTTTTGGAGACTGGGGGGGTTGGGGATGAGGATGTAGGGGGGCGGGTAGGATTAAGGTGGAAAGGAGGGAGGGATGGGAGAGTTGTTTTGTTGTTTTTTTTTTTTAAAGATGGAATAGGCAGCAATAGCAAAAAAAAGAAAAAGAAAAAAGCGATATCGGTAACTGTATTTCCAAAGAGACGATCAAAACTGGTAACATCCACTATAAAAACCAAATCCGGAAAGTATTTAAAAAAAAAAAAAAGAAGAAGCCGCTCTTCAGCGCATCATTTTATGCAACAGGAGGTAGAGCGAGAAATGAATGGATCATAGAGAAAAAAGAGAAACTACTGAGGACGATCCGGTCTCAACTTTCCCCCCACCCTCCCTCCCTCCATCCCACCCCCTCACACACACTCACACTCACACATACACACACTCACACTCACACACACACACTCACACTCACACGCACACACACTCCACTCCCCTCCAGCATTTCAAAGTAGCTATAAAGAAATTAAAGATGAGCGTCTCTGGAGTGAAAACACGTCCAAAGGGGGAGGGGTGACAGGGTGGGAGGAAGGGGAGGAGGAGGAGGATGGGGGGGGCGGAGTAGAGTAGGG
>PVJN01023226.1:0-32530 GCA_004026805.1 Lasiurus borealis
CGCTGTGAAGATGCGAGGAGGTGGAACAATGAATTTATAGCGGCATGCCATCCTGCAATGGCAATTTCAACAATTCGTCACTGCAAACGGCCTCTTAAAGGGAGAGAGCCGCTTCCCCCACCACTCCCACCCGCCGCGGCCCGCGCCTAATCAGATGGGGGAGGGCGGGCGCGCGAGGGGGGCGGGCGGGCGAGGGGGTTGGGGGGGGGGGATCGAGGAAAGGGAGACCGGGAAGGAGGAAGGAACCCGGCGAGGTGGAAGGAGGGAGCGAGGAGGAGGGAGGGGGGAGGAGGGAGAGAGAGAGAGAGAGGAGAGAGAGAGAGGAGAGAGAGCGCAAAGTATTTGGGTAAGGAAAACAGAAGATTTCCTTGGCCTCCTTTAAAGCCACAGCAGCTCCGGATTTGTCTTGATATTTCACAACGGAGTGGGCTTGGCTAACCTCGGCTTACCTCATCGCCTGCAGAAGGGGTGTTTGGGGTGTGTTTCAAGTTACGGAGAGACATTTCAAGCCTCTCTCTCCTCTCTCTGTCTCTCTCCCTCCCCTGCCTCCTTCTCTCCAGCTTTTTCTCTCTTTCCTTGGGTAGGAAGTTCCTGCAGAAAGTTTTTCCTTTTGGCACGCCCGGCCTCTTCCACGGTGCAGCTCCAGCCGCCAGCAAAAGGCTTTCGGGTTCCCAGGAGCCCCCATCTTCCCGTGCGCCCCCCGCCCGCCCTGGTCCCGCGCTCCTGGTCTCGCCTGCTCCCCGCAGTCCCGGTCCCGAATGAATGTCACCCCCCCGTCTGCCACCCCCATCCCCCGGGTCTGCGCGCTCCGACAGTCGCCAGCCTCCTCCGGTGCGGGCTTCGGTGACTAACTTCTCCCGGCCACCAGCAGAGGGGCCGGGCAGCCCGGTGCCGCGGGCGCTTCCTGGCGCGTCGCTGCGCCCTGGAGCGCGTCGGTGCCCCCAGCTGGGCCGCCCCGGGGCCTGGGAACTCCGCGCCTTTGTGTGCGAGCCCGGGGCTCCCCTCGTTCTCAGGCGCGCTTGGCACTCGTGCCCACAATCTGTCACCTCATCCCGGAGGCCTGGGACTTCTGCTTGGCTTTAAAGAAGGCTGGGCCAGAAGGAGTTAACTCTTGAAGGGAACTGCGCTCCTTTTTAAAAAAATATCCGTACCCACACTTTTCTTCTTGCAGACCACGTGAGAATAAAGTGGTCCAGACTGCTTGTATTTGTATTTGTATTGATCTCTCCTACAGCGACCAGTTACCGGCCCAGTTACTGACTTGCTGTCATTCTCAGAAATTCCTTGCAGGAGAGAGAGGAGACTTGGGGCGGGCGGTGGGGTGAGGCAGGGGAGAGGTATGGTCCTTGTGCCTTGGTTGTGCCTTCGTTGTTTCTTCTGATTGTCCTTTCTAACAGGAAGCCGAACCCGGTGACTTTGTCACCTTTACCTGGGACCTGTCAGAAGGTACCCCCCCCCCCTTATAGGGGCAGGAACATTCTCGTCCCCTATTATTCTTCGCACAAGTAAGCGAATACACCAGTGAAAAGTGGAGCCGGTACTGTTAGCACAAGTCTGTCTTTCCAGGTGTGTTGAACGTACAGGGATATGGTGGCTCAGCGGACCCCAAGCTGCTGGAGGTATTTATTCCTAGGTCCTTGGTGAGCGATCTGATCGCTTTTCACAGAGAGGATCTAGGCCAGTGGTTCTCAACCTTCCTAAGGCCACGGCCCTAGCATACAGTTCCTCATGTGGTGGTGACCCCCAACCATGAAATTTTGCTACTGCTATGCATCATGATGTAAATATCTGCATTTTCCGATGGTCTTAGGTGACCCCTGTGAAAGGGTCAAAGGGGTCTCGACCCACAGGTTGAGAACCGCTAATCTAGGAGGTCCTGGTAGGATGTGAAGTCCTCAGAGTGGGAATGAACCTTGGGATGGAATCCTGGAAGTGCCCGCTATGGTTCCTGGCCTGTGCTCTGTGCACTCTCTAGAGCATCTGGGTGGCATGGGAGAGAAACACGTCCTGAGATTTAGTTCACGTTTCTAATGGAAGTGAGCCTTGGGTTCACCCCACAACCCCTAGTGGATTCTGAAGTGTCACCAGCCCTGGGCGGAAGTTGCTATCGCTGAAGGCCATTGTCTTTTAGTCCCCCAGCCCCTCAGTGTCTCCTCCCTCAGGGACTTGCCCAGGACCAATACTACCAGTTGAATATTTTTAAACAATTTTTTGAATACATTTTATTGGTTTTTTACAGAGAGAAAAGGAGAGGGATAGAGAGTTGGAAACATCGATGAGAGAGAAACATCGATCAGCTGCCTCCTGCACACCTCCCACTGGTACCAAGGTACGTGCCCTTGACCTTTCAGTCCACAGGCCGATGCTCCATCCACTGAGCCAAACCAGTTTTGGCACCAGTGGGATATTTTGCGGAAATAGACACTCGGGATAAGTATAGGAAGGAGAACCTGGGTTTCAGCAGGCTTCTCAGTGCCGCCAATAGCGTTCAAGTGTTGTGGTTTGTGCCGAGAGAAAGCAGTGTCTCTCCTGCCAATTCCAGGCCAAAGCAGTCTGATAGTTGGCACTCACACCATCTCTAAAACAACTTCAGTCATTGTAACACTCTCATCAGTGTTACTCAAAGGAACATTTGGATTGGCAGTTTAGATGACAGTGGTTTACATTTATTATTTACAATTCTTTGCATTCACTGATAAAATATCACGTGAAGAAATTCTAACTGAATTTTCTTTTTAGTAAATGTTTTCTTACTGTTTTTAAAACACTACATATCTCACAGGAATCATGTCTCTGAATTTTAGGCCTAACTCTAAATTTAATTTAATAATGACATCTGTACTCCTACAGATTATTCAAATGTTTAGAAATACATCGGAAGAAAAAGGATAAAAGAAGATAAAACTCCAAATGTGAACATCAAGAACTAAGTATTTTATAGAACCATATATCCATAAGGAAAGGAATTCTTCCAGTTTACAAATATAATGAGAAATGCTTACATATTCAGATAATTTCTACTTGAATTGAACTTCATTTTTTGTTAATTTGGATGCTTTACGAAGTACATTTGGTGATACTTCTAAAATATAACCCTAGTGGCTTAGGATGCACTGCTGTGTTCCAAAAAGAACTCATGCCTTTCAGTCCAAGGAAGTAATGCGCACCGAATGAAAGTAGCTTGCAGTTTTTTACTTATTTTTACAGCAGAACGACAAAATATATTAGCAATTATGTTCATGTGGACGAACTGCGAGGCTCTTATTTCATCATTCCGGGTGGCAGTGTTACTTGTGCCTATTTTTTTTTTTAATACATATTTTATTGATTTTTTACAGAAAGGAAGGGAAAGGGATAGAAACATTGATGAGAGAGAGACACGGATCAGCCGCCTCCTGCAGGGCCTCCACTGGGAATGTGCCCACAACCAAGGTACATGCTCTTGACTGGAATCGAACCTGGGACCCTTCAGTCCACAGACCGACGCTCCATCCACTGAGCCAAACCGGTTTCGGCTACTTGTGCTATTGAATGAGGACTTCCCACTGGGTTTCCAGAGTGTCGTATCAAACCTGATTCCTCATTTCCCATTTCCCAAAAGGCAGAGAGACTTTCTACTGCAGGCAGTTACCGTGGGGAAGTTAATCTTGGAGGTTATTTGAGACAATTCCCTCCACAAACCAGGGAGAAACTCAGCGTAGACACCGAAGTGGTTAAAAAGCCCACGAGCGGCCAGCCCCTTCGAAAGCGAAATCCTTTACTCCCTTGATTGGTGCTCGGTCTACAACACCTCTTAAAACCTCGCTGGTTCCACAAACTTCCATCGAGGGACTGCCGCAAAGTGCTCCGGGAGGGTCTCGGAAGGCGTGTAAAGGCGAATAAGCCACGATTAACGCTCGGAGCGGCTCACGGTTCCAGAAATGGAGCCAATGATGCCAAGACACACTTGGAATGGGAGCCGGAAGCTCCAAGGAGAGAGGGGAGTAAGCAAGTTTCTGCAAGATGCGTGTTTCCAGGACAGCTTCACGCCGCAGGATCTGCGCATCCTTGCATGTTGTCTTTTCTCACATGTCCCTTTGCCAGAGTATCATTTCCTTCCTCTCCCACATCTCTGGTTTTAACGTGAGGAAGTAACAGACAATAAAACATTCCCCTCTGGACAACACCCGCTCCTGACCTCCCATGTAGGAGAACTGTAGTTTCTCAAGACCCCTACCTTGTTTTTCTCTCTACCGGGGACCTCGCAGTGTTTCCAGCTCCATTGACATCAGCTTCCTCAGCGGGAGGATGGTAGCAGCTGGGCACCAAGCATTCCACACTCCTTGAGGCCAGCCATGCCAGCCACCCGAGAGACCTCGGGCCAGCCCTCTCCCTCCAGTGTCACTCAGCTTTGCAAATTCTAGTTTTCATAGGCCTTTCCTCAAAGCCACGGGTTATTTTAGGGGCCTCGTATAAACGCACTCAGGCAGTATTTGTTCTGCGACTGGCTTCTTTTTTCACTTAGCACACCTTGCAGGTTCACCATGTCATCACACACGAAACAGTCAAACTCACAGAGGCAGGGAGTCCATTGACGGTTGCCAGTGGCCAGGGGAGGGAAAGGGAGGCCTTGTTATTCAACGAGGATACATTTTGAGTTTTGCCAGAAGAGTAAGTTGTCGAGATCTGTACAACATCGCGCCTGCGGTGAACAGCGCTGTATTGTACGCTTCAGACACTTCTAAGGGTAGATGTTGTGTGTGGTTCTTACTACAAATCCAAACCAAACCGAACATAACACTGGGGGAATAAGAAAAGGAAATGGATGAGCTACGCTGGCTTTGAAATGAATCCTGATGCTTTAAAGAGTGAAACTCTATCTGAATAGTCCTCTTCTAGCCTTTTACCTCCATCTGTGTCTCTCCTTACGTTCCTCGGTGGTCTAACATGCATCTTTTAAAAAATATATATATTTTATTGATTTTTTTACAGAGAGGAAGGGAGAGAGATAGAAAGTCAGAAACATTGATGAGAGAGAGACATAGATCAGCTGCCTCTTGCACGCACCATGGTGGAGATGTGCCTGCAAGCAAAGTAGATGGCCCCAACCGGAATCGAACCTGGGACCTTTCAGTCCGCAGGCCAATGCTCTATCCACTGAGCCAAACCAGTCTTGGCTAACATGCGTCTTTGATATAGTATTTCAGAGAGGAAGGGAGAGGGGGAGAGAGAAAGAAACATCAATGATGAGAGAGAATCATTGATTGGCTGCCTCCTGCATGCTCCACACTGGGGGTTGAGCCCACAACCTGGGTATGTGCCCTGACTAAGAATCAAACCATCACCCCCCTAGTTCATAGATCAATGCTCAACCACTAAGCCACACTGGCTGGGCCTAACATATACCTTCATCTTGACACTCTGGTGAATGCAAACAATCTCCCACATGTTAGACACACCAGGTGTATCAGAATGGATATGCTCACACACACACACACTCACCCAGACTCAGTTTCCTCTCCAGGCTGCACTGACTGGTGGGTAGAAAGTCCTCATCAAAACTGAGATAATAGGAAAGAGGAGTTTACCAAATCTACCTTGCCCCTTGCAAACAAAACCTTCTTGGGAACCATAGTGTGGAGATTTTATTTTTTCAGGGACCATTCCTGCATTTCTGATAAAACTCAGAACATTGTACCTGCTATCTGTTCAGGAGCAGTCAGTGCGTGGGGATGCATAACATATGCTTCGGAATCCGTTTTACCTAATAAAAGAAAAAAAAATGTGGAAAAGCTACATTTTCATTTTTTCTTATACGCAGGCATTTTATACTGTCTAAAAGTCTTTGAATGAATAATGTACATGTGTATTATTTAAGACATACAGGTGCTCTGGGTAAAGCAAACCCGACTAGTCAGTTTTATGCTGACCAGCTGTGAAATGTTGTTTTAGCTTTTCTCACGCAATTATGTGCATATTACTTGCTTTTATGAGTTGCCCCAGTCCTGCTTTTTTCCTTTATTTTCCGGAAATCATCTCAAAATCAAACCTTACTGGAAACACATGGAAAATCAGGAATTTCCAGCCTAGGGTAATTCAAAACGTTTGAGGGTTTTGTTTTTTTCCTACACGAAGGCAAATTCAGGCAGATTTCGGATTACTGAATGAGTAGTAGCCGTAGTTAGAATTGTAGCAGGTCAGAATGCGTGGCTCGCAGCCCTAAAATTAGGTTCTTAACTCCCGAGTATCACACTCTTCCTGGAAACTATCCCATCTTTCCCTGTGAACTGCATTTCACTTATTCTGATCAGGGAAGTAACCTCATTGGTGACTACCTCATTTACACCTGCGGGTAAGAAAATGAAAACAGTATCAGCCTGCCGAAACCGGTTTGGCTCGGTGAATAGAGCTTTGGCCTGCAGCACCGAAAGGTCCCAGGTTTGATTCCGGTCAAGGGCACGTACCTTGATTGTGGGCACATCCCCAGTGGGGGTTGTGCAGGAGGCAGCTGATCCATGTTTCTATAAAAAAATCAATAAAATATATTTAAAAAAACACACAGTATCGGCCTAATCAATAAGGTGACCTTGCACCCATGACACGGGGTCACTGCAAGTTGCTTACATGGCTCAAAGAAAAGACACACGGTATTCTTTGTCCATGACTGCCCGTGGACTATCATATCTCTCTAACACACACCTCCCCAGGCAGGTACTAGCAGGTGGAAAAGCAGTCATCCGGGTTATGTTCCTACATGAGCATGGAGATTCAGGGAAAGGCATTGCAGGTTTTCTTTCTTTCATGTAGGAGGTGTCACTCTTCTGATCATCCTCCTCCCCACCCCTGAATCCTGTGGGGAACAGGAAGGGACAAGGCCACCATTACAGATGGAATGAACGAAGACTTGATTCTCAGTCCCAGAAAGGAACCCCTGACAGGGCAATCATCATGAACGCCCCTCCCACCCCTCGCTGAAGTGCCCCAGAGTCCCAACAAGAGTGCCACCTCTGACCCCTGGAGATAGTGGAAGATGAGCGTGAGGCAGCAGGAAGCGAGTAGCAAGAGGGACTTGACCGATGTACAGTTCAAAGAAGTAATCTTGGTCCACAGTTTCCTCTCTTCTGCCCGGAAGCCAGACTCTCAAGTCTGCACCTCTCTTTCTCAGTTTGGGAAACTCTTCCAACTCAGCCACACCCTTTCCAGTCTATGTTAGTGATGAAACAAGATTTCCCTTTGCCCGTCAGGGATGGGCCAGGGGGCTGCAGATTCTTTCAAGAATGGAGGTGGGCAGGAAAGCATGAGGATGTGGTTCTGTCACAGAAGGAGTCCTCCCTCACTGTACTCTGAAGGTGATCAGACCCTTGCTGGCCCATGTCAGTTCAGGCCCAAATGTTTTAGGTGAATGTTGAATAGGATCTGGAATAATTCTTTTAACTCCTGACTTGAGAATGAATTACCAATAGTTAGTTGTGCGTTATAACCATAATTAACTATATCATCTTTAGCCTTTTTAAAAAATATATATATTTTATTGATTTTTTACAGAGAAGGAGGGAGAGGGATAGAGAGTTAGAAACATCAATGAGAGAGAGATATCTATCAGCTGCCTCTTGCACGCCCACTAATGGGGATGTGCCCACAACCAATATACATGCCCTTAACCGGGATCAAACCTGGGACCTTTTAGTCTGCAGACCGATGCTCTAACCATTGAGCCAAACCGATGCTTTAGCCTGTTTTTTAAGTATCTCCGCTCCCCACTCATTTCTGCCAAAGTGTTAACCAAACAGGTCATTATTTTGTTCATCTGTTGACTGATGAGATGCCTTTCTTTTAGAAAAATCAAATGAGATGCAGATTGACACTACAAAAGGTAGAGGCATGAACAGAGGGAAACGGTCAGGGGTAGTTTCAAGGGAATCACACAGCTAACTCTACAGAACTTGCTCAGAGAATCTGAAAATAACTTTTTAAAAAATACTCAAACTTTTTTTGCTCTTATAAGTTTATTTCTAGCCTACAAAGGCAAGATGTTTTTGAAGACAATAATAGGGGGTGGAGTGGGGAGGGAAGGGAAGAAGAAACAGATGCAGAGGTAAAGAAGCAATGAACAGACTGTCATGCTACAGCGGGAAGGCAGGGGAGGCCTGTAAGAGATCAACCGAAGGACTTGTATGCATGTATGTAAGTATAGTCAATGGATATAGGGCATTGGAGGGTGGGGGCAGGTGAGGGCATGTACTGGGGGGTGGAGAAGGCCGGGAGAAGGGCAATAGGGAAAAAAAAAAGAGACATATGTACTACTATTTGTAACACTTTAAACAATAAAAATATATATTAAAAAAATATTGGTAGTCAGGGGACGAAAGGGAAGACCATCCCAATTGGACCCTTTACTAGCTTCCGGCCAAACAATTCACCCTCCCCCAAATGCAAAACAATGTCCTGGGATTAAGAGGTGATTTTTGGTTCCTTTCTCTCTCTTCATCATAAACCTTGTTTTTGTTTCAGTCATTGACCCCTCTAATGGTTGGTTTCCTCCTACACAGGTAAACTGTTCGCCTGCTCAAAATAATGTTTCAGAATTATCCTTGGCCTCCCTCCCTTCCTTCTGTCCACACTCTCTCTTTATTCTCCTCCCTTTCCCTTTCTTGTAAATCTGCTCTCCCCCCCAGAAGGCATGCCCCAGGAGAACAGCAACAAAGCTTGTGTTTGTCCCCATTGTAGCTCCGGTTTCCAGCTCCGTGATTGGCAAATAGAAGGTAAAACATTTAGGTTAATTATTTTCTAAAAGTTTGTTGATATTTATCACTCTTAACTACTCTTTCTCGAATAGTAAAGCCATGCCTCTTCAGGGAAATCCAATCCATGGATTTGAATAAAGCTGATTCCATTCCTGGCCCCCTCCCATAAGTCTGGGCACCTGATACCAAACCTGGCAACCCCGAATGTTCCATAGATTGGGCCATGGCTGTTGTTTCCAGGAAAAGCTCTGCCCACTGGAGTGCCACTTGGGACATTTCCCCAAGTCAATAGCCAAATATACTCTTTCTCCATGATGAGCAGGTAGAAGACCCTGCATTAAAACAGACATCTAACTGCTACAACAAACACCCATAAATCCTCAATGATCTCATACAACCGAAGTTTTGTTCATTGCTGTAATAAACACTATGAAATTCTCAGTGGTTTTAGACAATGAAATTTTATTCTTTGCTCCTATTACACTTCTTTGCGGGGTGCTAGCCATCTATGCAATTATTGAAGAATTCAAGCTTGCTTCATTCTGTGATCCTGCTCCATCCTCTACCTGTTTCTTGGAAGGCAGACTTAGAAAGGGAAAGTAGACAAGTCACCTTCTTGCCTCATTCTACAAGTGGCCTACTTCATTTCTGTGTGCAGTCCACTGGCTAACCCAGCCAAATGGCCCCACCGAGATGCAAGGTGTAGGTAGGCATCTGGGGAATATAGAACAGATGTTAGCTCAAGAAGAAAGGAGGATAAAAAAACCCACCTCATTAGCTTCGGCTGGTTGCCATTTATTTACCTCAGTGATGTCACCAAATAGAAAAAAGACTAAGTTAAGCCCAGCAGTGGTGAGAAAGAGAACAAGAGAGATAAAGTCAGGAAGAGGGGTAAAGAAAAAAAAAGAACAAATAAAGAGAGAGAGAGCACCAATAAAACAACCTTGAGTCAGCAATGCCAATAAAATCTTCATTTTTGTTGATGTTGGTTTAATTAAGAGTTTTGTCAGCAAAAATGGAAAGGATTTGGATGAGCGCATTCCTGTTGTGCTGGCCATATTATGTCTAGTCTCAAGCTCAATGCTTTGCATATGGTAGATAGTCTAAATAATTTTTTAAAAATATTTTTTATTTCAGAGAGAGGAAGGGACAGAGAGAGAGAAACATCTCTGAGGGAGAAACATCAGTGGGCTGCCAGCTGCATGCTCCCCACTGAAGAGAGAGAGCCCACAATCTGGGCATGTGTTCTGACCTGGAATTGAACCAGCAACCTCCTGAGGTATGGGACAATGCTCACCAACTGAGCCACCCTGTCCAGGCTAAGTACATTTTTTTTTTAATCAAAGATTATAAAAATAAATACTCATTATTAATATGTTGGTCTGATTTAGCTAATAAGCTTATCTAATACATTGTTCCTAAAAATTGTCTTCTCAGGTAATTAATAAATGCACACCAAATATTATATGATTGCATATTCTGTTATTTTGTTCTGTGTGCCTCACCTGTGCGTGTCTCATGCTGGTTTATGTCAGAATTGCCAACACGTTTTATCTGGGTTGATATACCAATTACAGAATTTTTATATGTATGATTAGTTAAAATGGAGATTTCCATTGTATCTGTTATTCTGAGTTTGTTTAATCTTATTAAATACCGCAAATATGCGAAGTTCTGGAACATAACAAATTTTCAGGTGTGGGAAACTACTATTGTCTTCACTAGCAGAGAGGTGTAAACAAGGAGCCCAGAAGGCCGGTGACCCTTGAGCCCTGGCAAAGGCCAGAGTTATACACCCACTGTTTAGTCGAGACAATGGGAGCTGAAGCAACCTCCCCACCAGACAATCATGTAAATCCTCCACTGAAAGATAGTCTGTCTGTTACTGGAAACTGCCTGCCTAAGGGCTGCACGTGTATCCCAAACTGAATAAAAGGACGGCAAGGCCTGAACCCAAGCGGAGTCCTTCCTCTGGGGATGGCCTCCAGCCTGCCGCCCCAATTTCCAAATTATTATTTCTTGTCTCTTTCATTTTCATGCAGTCCCTTCTCCAGACCCTAACCCTGAACCACGTGGGATGTGGGTGTTCACATCCAGGCTGCTCTGAAAAGACAAGTGGCTCACTGACCTCTGCACCTGACCCAGTGTGGCACAACGGTACTGATCACATGGCTCTTATAGCTAAAGCAGATAGCCAGAGCTGAACATTATAACAACTTTCTCTTCCCCTCCTCCCCCCACCCGGTACCACCACCACCAAACAGGAAGGCACGAGAGGAGCAAAAGACGTACATTGTACTAACTTCCATGTGGTTGGGCACACCCATCCAAGAACAGGCATAGCAGCAAGTCAAAATGCCCAAGTTTCTATACTGACCTAGTCCTGTGTGTAAGCCTGAGGGAGTTATGCAGACCCTTTGTGCACCTGTTTCCTCAGCTGCAAAGGAGTGACCATGGTAACACCTACCTCACTGGTCAGACTGGTAGGGTTGGCCTCTCATACCCAACAGGGTTTTTATTAGGATTAAGAGTTTAAATCTGTAGGAAGTGCTTGGTACTTAGCAAAGAAATAGCAAGTGTGTTATTATAATGATGATGGTGATGATGATGATTTCCATGTTAGCCGCTGAGGACTTTGTTTTAACTCTTTCATGTCCATTTATATTTTGGCTCAAAGAGTGGATCTCGGACTTCGTTCTGACAGGAGGTTAGAAAGAGAATCACCCCCGCTGTGAAGCATAAAGATATTTAAGACATCTCAGATGCTAAAGTTGGAGAAAAGCTTGATGCAGAGTAGAAACTTCAGAAGGTTCTGGAGAGATGCACCTTCTCATGGCATAACCTCTGATGTCCACGTGACCAGTAAAAAGGAAGGTTAAAACCATTTAATTTGTCCCAGGCATGTCCTCTGGTGCTTACACTCCCAGATAGAGATGTAAAGTCGTTTATGTGCTTGTCTTTCTCTCCCTCCTGCTGCCGCAGAGTGTGAGGACGGATGCCTGCTTCTGGACAGGCCTCCAGCTCTAGCCCATCAGATCTATGATGCAACAACAACAACATTTTTTTTTCTGCAAAAAGCTTTATTGTTTCATTTGGCCCAATGCCTGGGAGAGGGCTTCAGGGTGGTTACAAGAATGGCTAGTAGTTTGGGGGAGAGGCTCAGGCAAAAGCCACACATCAGGGGGATGCAGAGGGGTCTCTCAAAGGCCTCTGGGCTCGCAGGGCTCCTAGTCTTACCCTTCGAAGAGATACTCGCCCAGCCCAGCCTGGGGGCCTGCAGCCTACAGAGGTGAGTCAGGTATTACCCCTCCTCTTAATGAGTTTCACCTCTTCACCCGGAAGTGGTTCTCCAGGAAGTCCCAAAGCTGAGAGGAGAACCCAGAGCCTGCAGCTCCAAGAGGGCCTGGGTCAGTTCCCCTCCCGGGCCAGGGCGGCTCCCATGGGCACTGAGTTTTGCCCCCTCACCTTGGGAGGCTTCAGTGTGTCCTGGAAGGGGATGTGGCCACCGCTCTGGTTTTGCAACTTTAAGAGACACTCAGGCCCTGGGCTTTTTCTCTGCCAGCTCACAGAAGAAGTGGCCCATGCCCTTGAAAACCACATCGTCAAGGTCAAAATAGAAGCCCAGAGAGAGGCAGGCGTGGAGCTGCAGAGACAGGGGGACAGGCAGTGGCAGCAGCCTCCACTCTGTGGAATAATTCTGACAAATTTGGGAGCCCACAGTTGTTCAGTAATAAGGAGTTAAGGTAGAAAAGAAGGCAGTGTGTTGGCTGGTCCTGGAGGTGGTTCTGAAGATGGTGAGCTGATGAGATGCAGGAGGGGGGCTGGAGGCTGGAAGAAGGGGTGTCCCTGGGTCTGTTCAGCACAAACACTTGTTGAAACAAGAGACAGATCTGGGACCGCCCAGGGCACTGCCTCGAAACAAAACTTTGCTTAATTAATTCCAATGAAATCAATTTCCTCTCATCTCAGAAGTTTGGGGTGAGGAGAGACAAAACAAAAACTCTTCAGTTTCTGTTTATTTTTTAGGATCTTGGTCTGGATTGAAGAAAAAGAGAAAGAATTCTGGCTTATGACAGTAATCATGACTATCTGGAACTGCTCGATAGAAACTTTTGTATTCTAGAGGCCCGGGTCAAGAAGAGAACTCAGGAGTGGTGATGATAAGATATTGGTTGTTGGCACTGAAGACTCGGTAACACTTATCTTTCCAACCACGTGATGGAAGATCTTCAACCCGAAGGATATGGTCCAATTCCCATTTCCGGTTGTTGGTCGGCTGTTGAAGAACTTAAATACATAGCACACAGCAATGTATAATTTTTTTAAAAATATATTTTATTGATTTTTTACAGAGAGGAAGGGAGAGAGATAAAAAGTCAGACACATCGATGAGAGAGAGACATTGACCAGCCACCTCCTGCACACCCCACTGTGGAGATGTGCCCGCAAACAAGGTACATGCCCCCAACTGGAATCGAACCCGGGACCTTTCAGTCCGCAAGCCGACGCTCTATCCACTGAGCCAAACCAGTCTCGGCAGCAATGAATAATTTGAAATGTGTCTGCCTGTGCCGTTGCCTGGCATTTCTGGTTCTGAGTTTTGTGTGTTTTGTCTTGTTTTTTGTTTTGAATACCCATTATCACATAACAAACAGCTAAGGTAAAAGAGATGAAGCAAAACCATAAATCACATTTCTTTGTTTCTTTAAAAGGGACCATCCCGAACCACAGATCATGACCTTATTTGGAAATAGGATTGTTGCAGATGTGTTTAGTTAAGATGAGGTCATCCAGGATTAGGGTGGGCCTAAATTCAATAACTGGTGTCCTTACAAGACACACACACACACACACACACACATGCAGAAGATGGGCACGTGAAGATGGAGCTCTGAGTGATGCAGCAGCTGTAAACCAAGGAAGGCCAAGAATTGCTGGCAGGCGCCGGACGCTAGAAGAGACAAGAAGCGATTCTTCTCTGGTGCCCTCGGAGGCAGTGCAACCTTCGTGCCACGTGGCTTTGGGGCTTTTGGCCTCCAAGAGATGAGAGAATACATTTCTGTGGTTTTGAGCCATAAAAGAAACCCCCATAAAACAAAAGTTTTCATTTATTTTCTTCTTCTTCTTCTTTAAAGGGGACATTTCTGCAGACGAGGTAAATATGTTGTTGGTGTAGAAGTGAAAGCGTATGACACTGGTATTTTAAGGCAGAAAAGAAATGGGATATATTTCGAAAGGGAACTCAGTCACGGCGCAGATCTACCACGCGGCCCTGTGATTTCTGCTGCCTAAAGGTCTGAGAAAAGGAGGTCAAAGGGATGGTGTCTCCAAGCGGTTCACGCAATGCAGAGCTTGCTCACCAGGGAGATAACCATTTGGAAACGCTGCCAGATGACGAAATGTGCCGTTTCACCCCAAAAAAGCACCAACCGTGAATTCCCATGGACATTTGGTTGACGAGAAAGCCAAGCATTTTACAAAGCTGTAGGCAGTGCAGGCAAGGAGAGGCGGTTGGACCGAGCATGCCTGGGGCAGAGGTTGGTTTGGAGCATCCAGAAGCATTTTTATTTTTTGATACAAGGGGAGTCAACAGATGCATTATTTGGCTGAGTGCTCCAGAAGAGTTCTCTTGAAGAAATGAAGTTCATCGAGGGGAAATAGCATGCTCCTTAAACGAAAATGCCTTCCAAAATATTCATTCATCCACGAGATGGGTAAGCAAACATGAGGAGGCAAGGAGGCCAAGGATAAACTGACTCATCCACTTTTGTGGCGGTGCAGCACATTTTGGGATTAAGACTCACTTGTTTTTCTGTTCTGTCATTTCCGAACATTCAGGAACTTGAAAAAGAACGCCTTTAATGTTTATTGACATTCCATTAAAGAGAATATGAGGCATGGCCAATTTTTTTTAATTTTTTTTTCTTTAAAAAAATGTTCACAAATACTTTGTGCTAAGGTGATATTTTCAGATGTGTGGGGTGGCAATGTTTTCTTGACATCTATAGAGGGTAGAACGCTTTTTCCTTTTTCTCCATGTTTCTGCTGAAAGAGTAAAAATAAACTTTCGTCCTCTAGGCAAATATGTTGCGGTCTGTTTCTCCCTTTAAAAATTAGTGAGGATGCCAAAAAACTCTGGTTTGTGTGGGGTCCTCAAGACGTGACCATATATATTGATAGCTACCTTAATAGAAAACAAAAATAACTACTTATTTATTTGGTAATAATAATCTTTTTTTTAAAAAGACATATTTTATTGATTTTTTACAGAGAGGAAGGGAGAGGGATAGAAAGTCAGAAACATCAATGAGAGAGAGACATCAATCAGCCGCTTCCTGCACACCCTACACTGGAGATGTGCCCGCAAGCAGGGTACATGCCCCCGACCGGAATCGAACCCGGGAGCCCCCAGTCTGCAGGCCGACGCTCTATCCATCCACTGAGCCAAACCCGTCTCGACTGGTAATAATAATCTTTTACATGCTAATGTAGGCAATAGATTACTGAGAAATTAGAAGTCATAGAAATAGAACTATTTTTAAAATATAAAACTATTTTAATTAATTCTGTTCTTCTATGCTGTGGTCTTAATTAATAAAGGCGACTGAGTGATGTCACAGAAAAGTCCCTGCCATTGAAGAAAAGTGTTGGATTCACTCACAGGTCCTCTAGCGATGACATCATCGGTCCGCAGGAGAAACATAGGTTTCAGTCAGGAAGCAGGGGCACAAGCTGGGGAGTGCGAAGGCCCTGGCTTTTACTGGGCTGTTTACAGGAAAGAGGCAAGGCAGTGCGGGGTAAACAGTTTAGGATGGTCTAGTTTGGATAATTTTGGTGGCTTTAGGGATGTAGCTGTCGTTCCTGGTTGCCTCACATCTGGCCCTGGAAGGAGGAAGGAAGAGGAATATTGTCACCTGTGGTGCATAGGCCAGACAGAGGCGGTGTGGCTTTGGGTTGGCTGGTTTGCATGTCAAAGGCATGTTCCCAGCTGAATCCCTTTGTAGCTCTAAGAATTGGCTAGCTCTGGAAGGAGCAGTTTTTTGTCGGAAACCAAACATTGTTCTCACTAAATAGATGTAAACAGGAGGCCAGAAGGCTGGTCAACCTTGAAGCTCTGAAAGGTCAAAACCAGCCACTCCCTATCTAATGGAGACAATGAACTTCCCCATGAAATAATCATTTAAATCCTGACTGATAAAGATAATCTACTTGTTACTGGAATTGCCTGCTTCAGGGCAAAGGGTGTATCCCAAACCTGAATAAAAGGGATGGCAAGGCCAAAGGAAGGTGGTAGTCTTTCCACTAGAGGAAGGCTCTCTCCTGGCCCCCCGATATCGCCAAATTAATATTTTCTAGTCTTTTCGTTTGCGTGCGGCCTCCTTCAGAACCCGAACCCTGAACCGGGAACCCTGAACCACGTGGGTCATGGAAAGGGGCTCCCATAGTTTTTCCTCAGCCAGAAATATTTTTTAAGATGTCAAGACATCATAATATGCAGTAAATGAAAAATATAGGCAATACATCCAATAAACTGCATACAGTTGCAGATAGTAATTAGGAAGGAAGTATTGAAGAATTTATCTAGAGAGCCTCCGTCTTAGTTCATTTGGGCCATCATAACAGAACTAGAGGCTCAATGTACGAAAATCCAGGCAAGAGTAGGTCTTTCTTCCCGTGGCTGCCAGCACTGGCTTCCCTCTGGCACCAGGACCCACGCTGGCTTTCCTCTGGCCCGGGCTTTATCAGGAAGGACGTCCAGAATGACACCTGGAAGGTGACTAGTCTAATTATCATATTACCCTTTTATTATTATGGACTGGAGGCCTGGTGCATGAAAATTCATGCCCTGGCGGTGGGGAGGGGAGTCCTCTCAGCCCGGCCTGCCCCTTTCACAGTCTGAGATCCCTCAGTGGCAGAAGGTGACCCTCAGACCTCTGCTGCTGCCACTGCTGGCAGCGCAAGCCTTGGCCGGCTCTGGTTACCTGAGCCTTGGGTGGCCCTGGGCGGCTGGGCAGCCACAATCCGATGTTTGCCTGTGCCTTGGGCCAGCTGTGGGCAGCTAAGGGGACTGAATGCTGCCAACTTGTGGCTGTGGGCACTGCCATCTTTGAGGGTATGATAGTCAATTAGCATATTCCTTCTTTATTGGCTGTGGATGCCACCATCTTTGAGGGCAGGGCAATCAATTAGCATATTCTCTCCTTATAGGCTGTGGGCACTGCCATATTTGAGGGCATGACAGTCAATTAGCATATACTTTCTTTATTGGCTGTGGGTGCCACCATCTTTGAGGATGGAGCAATCCATCAACATATTTTCTCCTTATTGGCTGTGGGAGAGTGGGACAATCAATTAGCATATTCTCTTCTTCTTGGCTGTGGGCACTGCCATCTTTGCTATGGTATGAGGGTCAATTAGCATATTCCCTCTTTATTAGATAGGATACCATAAACTGGGTGGCTTATAAACACCAAACACTTATTTCTCAAAGTTCTGCTGACCCAAAGTATGCCAGCAGAGTTGAATAAGGGCCCTCTTCTGAGTCACTGACTTTTTATTGTGTCCTCATATGCTGGAAGGTGCAAGGGAGCTCTGTGGGGTATCTTCTACTAGGGCACATCCCATTTATTAGGGCTCCATCCTCATGGCCTAATTACTTCCCAAAGACCCCCATCTCCTAATACCATCATGTAAGGCATGAGGACTTCCACATCTGAGTTTGGGGAGGACACATTCCTGCAGACCATAGCAGCATCACAGAGAGACAAAATCAAAGAGCTGGTGAAAGTTGTGAGTTTTAGTCAGGGAGGGTCTAAGAGAATAATGAAGAGAAAAAATGGTAAGGAATTCTATGAAGAGAAAATATTTGCTATGTTTTCAGACTTCATCAGATCAAAAGTTTACTATACATAATTTCAATTTAACTAATCAGGTGAACCTTTCTAAGATGAAGGATATTAGTTTATCTTAATGATACCAAAGTGGGGCAAACCCAGATTTACTAAACTTTTTGACAGAAAAAAAAAAATTAACAGGAAATATCGGGTTAATATTTTTAAAGGATTGAAGGAAAATCATTGTAAGCCTAGAATGTTATCCCCAGCTACCTTAAGGAGGTCAAAATAGATATTTAAACAAAATTTCCAAGACTAAGAAATTTTACCATCAACCAACAGATCCTTATATAGAAACTATTTAAAGATGAAAATTAGCAATAAGGAAGGACAACACAGAGGAAAGACATAGGATACAAGATAAAATAATTAATGCAAGACTGATATGTTAATCAATATTTTGAATTTCAACATAAATGAAAAATAACATTTTGTATATTTTTTGCTAATGCGTTTATCTAAAATAACAAAATGGGAGAGATTACTATAACTTTAATATAGAAGCCGACCTAAAAGAGTACTCAGTGGCCAAAGATGGAATAATTTGAGCAACAAAATAAATAAAGTATTATTGGATTATAACCCAAAACATATAATAACCATCTAAGAGTATATACTAACATAAGTATGTTATTGAACTAGAGGTCCAGTGCACAAAATACATGCATAGGGAGGGGGTGTCCCTCAACCCCTGCACCCTCTCCAATCTGGGACTCCTCGAAGGATGTCCGACTGCCTGTTTAGGCCTAATCCCGATGGGCAGTGGAACATCACTCACAATCCAGGACTGCATGCTCCCAACTGCTCACCTGCCTGCCTTCCTGATTGCTCCTAACTGCGTCTGCCTGCCAGCCTGATCACCCCCTAACCACTCCCCTGCCAGCCTGATTGATGCCTAACTGCCCTCACTTGCAGGCCTGTTCCATCCTAACTCCCCTTCCCTGCTGGTCATCTTATAGTGGCCATCTTGTGTCCACATGGGGGCAGCCATCTTGTGTGTTGGAGTGATGGTCAATCTGCATATTAATCTTTTATAAGCTAGGATAGAGGCCTGGTGCATGGGTGGGGGCCAGCTGGTTTGCCCTGAAGGGTGTCCTGGATCAGGGTGGGGATTTCTTGGGGCGTGGGGCAGCCTGAGTGAGGGGCCTGTGGTAGTTTGCAGGTTGACCAAGCCCTCCAGTGACCCAAGCAGAGGCCCTGGCATCTGGGATTTATTTATCTTCTACAATTAAAACTTTGTAGCCTGGAGAGGAGACAAGACTCCTGCTTGCTCTGTGGTAGCAACCATTTCTGTTGGGATTTATTTACCTTCTATAATTGAAACTTTGTAGCCTGTAGTGGATCTGGGCCTGCCAGGGTGTGCCGAGAGCTTGGCTTCCTCCATCACTGAGGAAACCCAAGCCTCCCTCCTGCTCGCTCCATGGCCGCAGCCATCTTGGTTGTGGTTAATTTGCATACTCATTTCTGATTGGCTTGTGGTTGTGGCTTGTGGGTACAACAGAGTGATTGTTAATTTGCATATTACTATTTTATTAGATAGGATAAACAAATACAATCGAGCAAATTTCCATGTGGAATTTCACATAATGTGTCAATACTTTCTCCCTTAAGGAGATAAAGTTTAGCTCTGTATCCCTTGAGTATGGGTTGCACTTTGAGACTTGAATCCAATAAACAGAGTTTAGAGGAGGGGAAAATACCTTGATAGTGGAGAAATCCTACAAACACTACCCTGCCGGATGATGGAGATTAGCAATGCCAGTGATAACTAATGTTGGTAACATATACCCCTGATGTGATGTGATGAGAATGACATTTAATCCTTTATCTCCATACTCTTCCTTCCAAACACCTACAACCTCAGTGACCACATTTGGAAAACTGAGGACCAATGTTGCTAAGAGCATAGAGAGGAGATGAAAAAAAAGGGGAGTTCTAAGGAGCCCAGAAGGCTCAGTAGTGAGACAGAAATATAAGTATAGGAAAAAAAAAAAAAGAGAAAATGAAGGTTGATTTGGGCCCAGCTAGAGAGATGAAGAGGGCTAGTGAGCTTCTGAAGCTTTAATAGTGCAGAGGGAAGAGACAGAAAATTAGTTAATGTGTGGCAATATCCAGGTAGGACTTAACTTTAATCTTAAAAAGAGAAAATTGCTCTGGCAAAGCTGAAGTGAAAGAGAAAATAAACAGATTTTGTGAATGGTGATGAAGTTTTGGTTTAGGAAACTGAATTAAAATTTGAGTGTGTTTATGTAGACCAGAACTCAAAGTAAGTAAGACAAGGCTTTCCAGGAAGGTTCATACATGGTGCTAAAAGGAAATAACTCCCTTTTAAAATTTGTGCACTTGGGACGGTGTGTCCCTCAGCCCAACTTGCACCCTCTTCAATCTGGGACCCCTCGGGGGATGTCCAACTGCTTGTGGGATCCAGCCTAAACAGGCTCTCAGACATCCCTTTCACAATCCATGACTGCTGGCTCCCAACTGCTCGCCTGCCTGCCTTCCTGATTGCCCTTACCGCTTCTGCCTGCCAGCCTGATCACCCCCTAACCACTCCCATGCCAGCCTGATCAACACCTAACTGCCCCCCTGCCAGCCTGTTTGCCCCTAACTGCCCTCCCCTGACCACCCAGTAATCCCCAAAATGCACTCCCCTGCATATTCCCTCTTTATTAGATAGGGTTTTTTCTTTAACATATTGGACAGCCCTAACTGGTTTGGCTAGGTGGATGGAGCATTGGTCTACAGACTCAAGGGTCCCAGGTTCAATTCCGGTCAAGGGCATATATCTTGGTTGGGGGCACATCCCCAGTGGGGAGTGTGAAGGAGGCAGCTGATCGATGTTTCTCTCTCATAGATGTTTCTAGTTCTCTATCCCTTTCTCTTCCTTTCTGTAAAATATGAATAAAATATATTTTTTAAAAAAGAAACATTTAAGATTCCTCCATATCTGCCTGACTGGTGTTACTCAGTGGTTGAGACCCCAGGCTGCTGCTGCTGGGAAGGGATTGCGCAGTGGGGGTGCATGCCCTTGTTAGACTGAGTCCCCAGCCCATGGTATGCTGCTGGCAGGGGATCATGTCATGGGGAATTAATTTGTTTTTGTTTTTGTTTTCAGGAGGGCCTCTGAGCAGCATTCTGCCAGGCCACTTATTCTGCAGGCTCTCAGCAGCAGCCCTCCCTGATCACCTCCTAACCACTCTCCTGCCAGCCTGATCAACACCTAACTGCTCCCCTGCCAGCCCGATTGTCCCCAACTGCCTTCCCCTGACAACCTGGTCACCCCCAAATGCACTCCCCTCATATTCCCTTTTTATTAGATAGAGTTTTTTCTTTAACATATTGGACAGCCCTAACTGGTTTGGCTAGGGAGACTCTGGCAGGGCTGAGGAGGACTGGGCGCCGCCATTTTGTGGCTTTGAGTGCTGCCATTTTTGTCGTAGAGAGATGGTTAATTTGCATATTACTCTTCTTTAGATAGGATATGGGGACCTCAAATCCCTGCTTCCAAAAGGAAGCTTAGAAGAGATGCTTTAACCAGATATTCCTAGAAAGTACTGCAAGTCAGAGTTGAGGTCTACATATTTTGAATCAAAGACATCACTTATTCCCTGAGTTTTCTTATGCTCTAAAAAAACTCAATGAAACACTTGTTTTAACTACAAGTGGTTTCCTCACTTACAGCAATTTGACTTATAATGATTCACTTGCTCAATGCTCTGCCAATTACTCAGAGTCCTGGCAGGAGGCCGCCCATTGGCCCTGTCTACTTTCAGAGATGCATGCATACTTGGGACCCTCTCACCTGGGTCCCTGACTTCAGATGGCTTCCTGGCAGCCTGTAGAGCTCTCTCTGCCTGGGGTTCTCTTTGGCTCTCAGAATCAAACATTCCCTGTCAAAAATTAATAATCGCCAAGACCAGTTTGGCTCAGTGGATAGAGCGTCAGCCTGGGGACTGAAAGGTCCCAGGTTTGATTCCTGTCAAGGGCATGTATCTTAGTTGTGGGCATATCCCCAGTAGGGGGCATGCAGGAGGCAGCTTATCAATGTCTTTCTCTCATCGATGTTTCTGGCTCTCTATCCCTCTCCTTACCTCTCTGTGAAAAATCAATAAAATATATTTAAAAAAATTAATAATAATAATGGTAAAAATAATAATGTAAAATATATACTTAAGTCCTTGTTATTCCCTCTTCTGCATATGTTCTTTAGTTTTTTTTACCTGTTGGGGACAATAACTAAATATCTACTGAGCACTTACTATGTGACAGTCTCAAGAGTAGTCACTTTGGATAGATGACTGCATTTAATCCTTTAACAATCTTATGACAAGGGCATTGTAAATTGCATATAAGTTGTAGTTTGCTTATACATACATTAAAGTTTTGAAAATAATGTGTAATTTATGCAAAACCAAAGAGCTAGTATGTGGCAGAGCTGGCACTAATCCAAATTTTCTGATCTATTTCTCATTCCTTCTTCTAAAATACTAGAGGCCTGGTGAATGAAAATTCAAGCACTTGGGTGGGTGGGGGTGGTCCCTCAGCCTGGCCTGTGCCCTCTTGCAGTCTGGGATCCTAAAGGGCATCTGGCCTAAGCTGGTGGTCAGCTATCCCTCTAGAAGCCGGGAGCCCTCAAAGGATGTCTGACTGATGGCTTAGGCCCCCGGTCATAGCCTAAGTCCTGGTTGTGGATTTGCTCCCCAATGTAAGGCATGCAGGAGGCAACTGATCAAGGATTCTCTCTCATCATTAATGTTTCTACATCTCTCTCTCTTCCTTCCTCTCTGAAATCAGTAAAAACATATTTAAGAAAACCCCCAAAACCTCCCAAATTATTCTTCATAATATGTAATAGTAAATTATTTGAATTATTTAAAAATGTTGAGAAAAACATGATGAAATTACCACCCCAAAGAATATCTTAACAGTCAGGCAATTATAATTTTTGTGTATCTTATCCCAGCCTTTAATTTCATAATTTTATCAATTGTGTTTTTTATCACATAGATTTTTTTTTAAGTCCAACAAGGCTTAGAGATAAAAATAGTATGCTTATGACTTCAGACCCACTAGTTCTTGTCCTCAGAGGCAACTCTTTCAACATGTTTAGCTGTTGCTTTTGATATTTACTTCCATATTGCTAGATAGTATGTTAATGTTATTATTACATTTTTAATCCTTACTTGATTATATATTTATTGATTTTATAGAGAGTAAGGAAGAAACAGAAAGAGAGAGAGAGAGGAACATTGATGGGAGGGAGAAACACTGGTCAGTTGCCTCTTGTACTTGACCCAACCGAATCTGCAATCTAGATATCTACCCTAACTGGTATGTGGGAATCAAACCACAACCTTTTGGTGTATGGGATGACACCCCAACCAGCTGAGCAACCTGGCCAGGACAATGTTATTTTTTTGACTTACCAATTTTAATTGATACCCACTAACTTCCTATGCTAGCTAAAGATTGATCTTTTTTTAAAAAATATATTTTATTGATTTTTTACAGAGAGAAAGGGAAAGAGATAGGAAGTCAGAAACATCGATGAAAGAGAGACATCAATCAGCCGCCTCCTGCACGCCCCACAATGGAGATGTGCCCCCAAGCAAGGTACATGCCACAAACTGGAATCGAACCTGGGACCTTTCAGTCCGCAAGCCGACGCTCTATCCACTGAGCCAAACCGGTCTCGACATAAAGATTGATCTTTTATATAGCCCTCTTATCCATTATTTTCTCCCTATATGTACCCAATAGGATTAAACAAAAATTTTAGATAAAATCAGTAGCTTGGAAAGGTTTTATTTCCCCAATATATAGGAAGCAAGTTTGTTGGCTGAGAGTAAAGGAAGAGAAGAAGATGTTGGAAGTTAGAGGAGAGAGAAGAATATGAAAGAGCGATCTAGAGAATTAGGAGAATAAATTGGTTAATCATTCCATTTCAGTGTGTTCTTGAGAAGGCAAGGCGAAGATATCAGTTCTTGCTGTCAATTTTGCATGCTTATACAAACAACAGAAATAATTTTTAAAAGGCTAGTGTCTATTACTTTAAATTACAAATGACTATGCAGTGAGTTTTCAGTTAGCTTAAATATTGGGCAAAATTATATAAATATATAAATATATATTGAAAAGGTAAAATAAAATAAATAAATAAATATTGAATTCCAAAGATGTGGGGCATCTCTAGTTAAAGTAAGCATGTTCTCTACTTACCTCCTCCTAGCCAACTAAAGGCAGTACCCATATGGATGCTAAAGCTGAATTATAATAGAAAAATTATGTTTTCTCCAAAGAACTAAATTTGGCTCAAACCCACCACCCCAAAATAAATATTTTGAATATTTAGGGATCTTAAGTAGTGTTTTTTATGAGGTAGCTGACTGTGCTAGAAATAGCATGGCTTTTGGGCTTGAAGAATCACGTGTTTAGTTTGAATCTCAACCCTGCCAGGTAAATTTCCTCATCCAATAAAATATCCCAAATAATATTTTCCTCCTCTATTAAAGTGAGAAAATGACCAGTTTCCACATCTATTACAATAACATCGCCCTTTCGGCCATGTAGGGTGGGGTAGAAGTCTTTTTTATATAGTACCAGGCACTTTGAAGGCCTTTAATTATTAGAAATAGCTTCGCTGCAGAATTACAGATTGGCCATGCTTTAGAGTCTTCTCCAAGAAGTTATAGCGAAGTATAAACTTTGCTCAGGTTAAGAATAGGAACATTGTACACCCATGAGATGAAGCATTCCCAGTGCATGAAGAAGGCCAAATACCATGTAATTCTTGCTAAAGAAAGTTTCCCGTTATTTTGGTTTATTTTTTATTTTTTTGAACTAAGGTATCAAGTATGTGAGGTGTTTGCATGTGGCCACTACCTTTATTGGCCTATTAAGCATTGGGTGTTCATTAATCTATATCTATATCTATAAAAACCTTAATATGCAAATAGACTAAATGGCGGAACAACCGAACAACCGGTCGCTATGACGTGCACTGGCCATCAGGGTGCGTGTGTGGAACATGGTAGGCATCGGCAGCTGGCAGCAGAGTGCAGAACATGGTGGATGTCGGCCATGGTGGGATGGTGAAGCAGGTAAGTGAGGTTGCCAGACCAAGGCGGGTCACTGTCATTGGGGTGAGCCTCTAGTTACTGAAAATTCTTTGCTTTCATGCATTGCGGTCCTGCCTGTGCTTGCACCTGCTGCCAGCACTGGCCCCGCTCTCACCCACAGCTGGCACTGGAACTGCCACTCGCACTGCTGCCGATGCCTGGCACTGGTCCTGATTGCTTGGTGCCATCAGCAGGTACAAGCCATGGTTGCTTGCCCCAATCACCCCTGAGGGCTTATCCACTCCCCCTGCTCCTGAGGGGCAATCAGGGCAGCAGCCACTGCTCGCACCCACTGACAGTGCTGGCCCCAATGGCTCTGGGCCATCAGCCAGTGCGAGCAGGGCTGGCATCATCAGCCTGTGGGAACAATGGCAGCCGGAGCGGGACTGCGAGCAGACAGGGGGCCAGGGGCTGTGGCAGGAGGGGCCGGGAGGGGGCATGGAGGATGGGCTGAAACCTGCCCCTGTGCCCACTGCAGCCTTGCAGCCCACAGTCCCTTTTAAGGTGCACAAATTCGTGCACTGGGCATCTAGTAATGGATATAAAGGAAACACCATGCTTATGAACTAAGAATGATGCTGCCTTTCAAATGAAAAAGAAAAAATAATCATTGTTTATTGTGTCCTGCCTTTTCATACAATTGCAGCACAGGTGGGAATAAAAAGACTTTTCTGGTTTATTTCCTCAGCTGTTATTTTTTTTTTTTCATACTTTATTGATTTTTTGCAGAGAGGAAGGAAGAGGGATAGAGAGTTAGAAACATCCATGAGAGAGAGACATCGATCAGCTGCCTCTTGCACACCTCCCACTGGGGATATACCCACAACCAAGGCAATCAAGGTATATGCCCTTGACCAGAATCGAACCTGGGACCTTTCAGTCTGCAGATCAACGCTCTATCCACTGAGCCAAACCAGTTTCGGCGGTTATTTTTTTTTAATTATGTTTGGATGACATAAATGTAATAAGTATCTCACAGTACACAAAGATAGCAATGCTTGCCCTGTATGAGAATCACTGAATTAAGACTGCCGGGGTTTCTTTGTGTGTGTGTGTGTGTGTGTGTGTGTTTTAACTTCTAGGTTAAGTTTGAGCCTGACATTTAAATGAAGTGCAGTACTGAGTGGTTATCTTACGGCTGTAAACATAATGAAATGTACATGCCAATAAACCACTGTACATTTTTATATATCGATAAGGTCCAGAAACTGCATATATAGCAGGAGGAGGAGATGCACATGACACATCACTTATATTTAAAGCCAAAACATGCCGAAGTCAATCCATCACTGAAAAGTTTCCCGTTTTCGCTTGTGTCCAAGGAGAAAGAGCATTCTTACAGACAGCTGGTTTACTCTTTGCTTTAAGGACTCTTCACCTTCCTCACTTGCACACGTCCCACCCTCCCAAGCCACACCTCTTTGCCTATCTCCCCGTGCCGCTCTGCCAGGCCCCTAAAAAACACAAAACAGAATAAAACAAACACAGAATCTCACACTCCCTGGGTGTCTTCCTTCCCTCCTCCCTCTGCTTGTGTCGCCTGACCTTCTTAAGGTCCTGGAATCAGCCCCAGCTGAACATCACGAGCCAAAGCGCCTGGACAAAGTAGGTGGACCAGCAAATATTTATTAGGTGAATGAATGAACGGTGTCAACAGCCCACGAGTCCCCCCTCTCATTTGTTTTCAGTTAGTGTCATTGGCATTCATTCATCTGTTGCAGGAAAAAAACAAAAACAAAAAACAAAAAAAAAACCTGTGGATTCTTCCTCATTCCTGACATGCATTTGGTCAGCAAGTCCTGGCAGCTGGACCTGAAAACTAATTCTAAATCCGTCTCCTCCTTCCTGCTCACTTTTGTCATGTTATCTCACCGGGGTGTTGCCATTGTTTTTTTTTAACTGATCTCTTTTTCTGTCTCACCCCACCCTGGTTTTCTCCGTAGCTTCCAGGGTGAACAGATCAAAATACATACGTGTACAGTGAAAAACAAAAACAGAAAAGCAAGTACGTGTCTCCTGAACGCTTGGTAATTTACTACAGTAACTACTGAGAGCTCCCCAATTCTTACACGAATAAAATCGATCATCTTTAGGCCACACAACAAGGTTCCAGATCACTTCTTACTCCTTCCTTACTAGCCTTTCTATCATTCATTCCAGATGCTGGTCAAATAGAATTTCCTCCCATTCTTTTTTAATAAATGTATCTTTATTATTGAAACCATTACACACACACACACACACATACCTTTTTTCCACATTGCCCTCCTCCACACTATTGTCTTTTCCCAAACACCCTTTATTTCTTATCCCTGCTCGTTTAATGTCTCATTGATCTGGACAATATGCATGCGACCTGTAATTATAGCAAACCCTTTGTGATGTGTATCTGGATTCAAGGAGAAACTGACCTTTCTTCTATTGTGTACCGACCTGCTGTGGACAATAGAGAGGTGCCTTAATACACCATACCTTCCTCCGTGGGCAGGCCACAGTGGATAGCTACACCCAGGCCTTCGTAAAAGGCTCCTAAGCCAGCGCTGTCCATTGTTCTTGTGCACCTAGGTCAGTGGTTCTCAACCTTCCTAAGGACGCGACCCTTTAAGACAGCTCCTCATGTGGTGGTGACCCCCAACCATAAAATTATTTCCGTTGCTACTTCATCACTGTCATCTTGCTACTGTTATGAACTGTCATGTAAATATCTGATAGGCAGGATGTATTTTCATTGTTACAAATTGAACATAATTAAAGCATAGGGATTAATCACAAAAACAATATGTAATTATATATTGTGAAATATTTATTTCTAATTATAAATCAATGAAATTTTGCCTTGAATCGTGGTGTAGCATGGGTAACAGTCTTCATATGACAACAGTAAACTCTATGGCTACACTTTGCTACACCGAGGAGCGGTCTGTTGGTTCCTAAGACCATGGGAAATAGGTGTTTTCCAATAATCTTAGGCGACCCCTGTGAAAGGGTCGTTCAACCCCCAAAAGGGTCTCGATCCACAGGTTGAGAACCGCTGATCTAGGTTGAGAACCGCTGATCTAGGTTAACACACCTTGAAAACGTCCCTTTTCAGAGATTGCCTTTGAAAAGGTGACCACCCTCCTGTATATCATCTCAACCATCCTGTCACCCGATCCCCGCCTTACCTTCTCCCAGCTTCTCATAAACTTTCTTGCATCACCTCCTTCGTTTTAAAGGCCTAAAATAAACTGCAAATTGTTACTACCCAGAGCACTTGAGATCTTTTCCCTGACATATGTCATCATTTTCGTTCAAATAAACTACAGGGTTGGACATTTCTTGTTCAGATAAACTGTCGTGGCAAAGGCTTATAATGACTCTTGACAGGTCTCTGCCCCCTGGAGACTGTGATCAACTCTGGACGAATCCTCATTGTACCCTTCTCTCTACCTACACTGGTTTCCTGTGGCTTCTTTAAGAAACAATCACAAACTGGATAGCTGAAAACAAATGAACGGTTTCCTCCCAGTTCTAAAGGAGGAAAGTCCAAAATTAGCATAACTAGGCCCAAATCCAAGTGTCAGTGTGGCCGAGAGGAGGTAATAATCTGTCATTGTCTCCTCCAGCTTCTGGTGCTTGTCCGCATTTCTTTCTTTCTTTCTTTTTTTTTTTTTAATATATTTTATTGATTTTTCACAGAGAGGAAGGGAGAGAGATAGAAAGCCAGAAACATCGAGAGAGACATCCATAAGCTGCCTCCTGTACGCCCCCTACTGGGGATGTGCCTGCAATTAGATACCTGCCCTTGACTAGAATCGAACCTGGGGCCTTTCAGTCCATAGGCCGATGCTCTATCCACTGAGCCAAACCAGTTTTGGCTGTCCAAATTTCTTGCTTTGTGGCTGCATCACCAACTCTGGCCTTCTTACTTGCCTTGTCTTCTCTTCTGATTGTATCAAACCTCTCTCCATCTCCCTCTTGTAAGGATAAGTGTGATGCAATTTAGATAACATAGGACAATCCTTCATTTAATCACATGTACCTAGACTTTCCCCCCCTAAATAAGGAAATATTTACAGTTTCTAGGGTTAAGGATTTGATATCTTTGGGGACCACTTTTTAATTCAGGACAGTCCACTCTGGCCCTCAAAGTTTCCTGTCCACATCACACACAAAATACCCTCACACTGCCCCATCATTTCCCAAAGTCTCAACACATGACAGCCTCAATTCCAACATCTTATTTAAATATCACTAGATTAAAAGTTCCAAATCTCATCACCTAAATTATCTAAAAAAGAAATAAATGAGACTCCAGGTGTGAGACATCCTGAAGCAAAATCCCTTTCCATCTGTGGACGAATGAAACTAGAAAACAATTTACCTCTTCATAAAACATAATGACGGAGCAGACATAGTATAATAGTTACAGCGATTCCCATCCCCAAAGGAGAATATACGGAGGGAAGACAGAGGTCACCAGTCTCATGCAAGTTTGAAATCCTAGGGACAAATTCCCTTTGGTTTCAGGGCCTGTGGGTTCGAGGCTCTGGCCTTTGCGGCTGCACCCCCTGAGTCTAAGGTGTCAGCCCCTGTGTTGACTTAGTCCCTGCACCCATGGCTCTGGCCTCCAGGATGGAGTCCCTGCTTTTGGAGCTACACTTGTTTTTTCTTGAATGGTGATTGCAGCTGAGTAGTTTTAATCAACCTGTTTCTTGCTTCTAGAATTTTGGGACTCCGACAACCTTTCGTTTTCTCCTGCCTCTTTCACTTTCTGTGTGATTCCATGTCTAGTCCTGCCTTCTGCTGAG
The DNA here is from genome assembly GCA_004026805.1 of Lasiurus borealis. NCBI lineage: Eukaryota > Metazoa > Chordata > Mammalia > Chiroptera > Vespertilionidae > Lasiurus > Lasiurus borealis. The sequence continues at coordinate 29,526 of PVJN01023226.1, forward strand.
ATAGCTGAGGAGATCCGCCGGTCACTGCCTGTTCCCTTCAGCACCAGTAAAACATTGTCCATTTGGTCTTTTTCCCTAGAACAAACTTTTCTAATGCTGAATCTCTAAATGTTAGCTTTTCTTCTTCCAATCTGGATAGGCTGAGAATGTCTCCATTATCAAGTACTGCTTTCTTTCTTTTTTTAAAATAGTTCTTTCCTCAATTCACTCATATTTTATTATAAATAAAGGCAAAAAAAAAAAACAAACAAACAACCCACACAAGTTGCATCTCAACACTTTGCTGGAAATCTCCTCAGCTAAAAATCCAAGTTAATAGCTTATAAGTTCTGCTTTCCACACAACTATAAATTCATCTAAATTTACTGCCATCAAATAACAAAAATCGCCTTTTCTCTAGTTTCCAATAACACGTGTCTCATTTCCTTCTGAACGTAGCAGAACTGCCGTTAACATCTATATTCCTACCAGCAGTTTGTTTAAGACAATTTAGACTTTTCCTATCACGTGACTCCAAATTCTTCCACCTTTTACCCATTATCCAATTTCAAAGTCACTTCCACGCATTTACTTATTTGTTTCCGCAGTCCCCCACTTTCTGGTAACAAAATCTGTAATGGTTAAACTTCCACCAGAGAAACAGAATAAATGGAATATATATATAAATTAAGGTATTTATTCCGAGGAACTAGTTTATGCAGTTATGGGGATTGGCTTTGTCAATTTAAAATCCATAAGCCAGGCTTACAGGAAGTGCAGGCCGGAACTCTCAAGCACAATCTGAAACTAGTCCACAGGCAGAATTTATTTCTCAGGAATGTTACCTACATCACTGTGGAGTTGTATGACTGGGGTCTATAGCCTCGTAGTGTTCTAGAAGTTATGACAGGTTCTGACACGCAGTGGGCTCTCATTTCAATGATGCTGAATAAACAAGTGACGATGTCTCAGTTGATGAGCCTTCTGCAATTCTTGACTCTCTGTGAACCTTAAATTATATGGTTAGTTTCTTACCTAATGTCATCACTGACGTATTTCAGCCTCTATGACGAGGCATGCCGCTTTCCAATCTCAGATCAGCACCGCTGCTCCATTTTCCCCTTCCCAATCTTGATTTGCCATCATGACGCCTTGAGCATCGGTATAGAAAATCATGATTAAGAGAAGAAAGGGAGTCATCCCGAGTCTCAAGTATTTCATAAATATAAAGACATGATTTGAAATGTATTCTTCTATGTTTGCTCATTAGAAATGTAATTACTTGAATGATCCCATCTTAGTTTATGCCCCCTATAAATCTTTTCCACATTTGTTCCTTTTTCTTTTTTTTTAACTCCCTCTGGGAATCATGCGTCTGAGAAGTTATCCAGTGATAATTTCCTACGTATAGTTTTCCAGATTCTCCTAAAAAACTTCCCATAAGTCAAATTGAAGGTAAGTCCTCAAATTATTCAGGATATGAACTAATCTTAATTTACTATTTTAATATATTGCATGTACCCCACATACCTTTACCACTCAATCAAATTTGAAATCTTTATTGTCAACCACTTTGAAAATAAAAATTATATATATAAAACCTCTTTTATTAGTTTTCCTGTTTGCCATGAATTATCAAAGATTACTTATGGGGACTTGGCTTATCCTCTGACATTTCATTTGCATCCCTACAATTCACCAGAACTAGACACTGTAATATACTGAAAAGTTAATACCCTTCCCTATTTTTTTCCTTAATTCAGGCTTCAATTTTAACTAAATGAACTATTTAACTTTGAAAATTATCGTCTTTGGCAGAGAAAATGAAACTAATATATTAGATGGTTGTTTATTCTACTCTGAACCACAGCTTCCAATCTTATACAAATTGATTATGTAGGTCATCTGTTTGAATAAACAAGTTTTATTGTTCTTAAAATTTCTCAAAAGCCTCCATTTTCTACTCACTTTCTTCAGTAATTTTTCCCTAGGAACCACTGCTTATCTCTTCTATATTGCCATTTGGAAAATATTCATGCACCTAAGAGCATTTAACTCAGATTTATAAATTGCCTTAAGCACATCAGCACTTTTTTTCTCCATGAACATAATTTTTAATTACTTAGAATTTCACTTCTTTATGTCATCTGCTCTCTTAATATTTCCTCCCTTCCAGAGTTCCTATTCCTGTAATCATTCTTATACTCTTCTGAACTGTTTGAAATTCTGGTCATTAAATCTAGAATAGATGTTCGAAAGAATAAGATACCAAGCAATATGGATACTCTAAGCTATTAAAACTTACAATTTCAGGTTGGATCAACTACTCAGAGAATTCTTGATTTTGTTTGGTGTGAACATTTGAGTCAAGTACATTCTGTGGAATATTTTAATCTGAGTTTCCATTAAATTGACTGGAAAAATGCCAAACCAACCATGTGTTGTTCATGATTTGTTTTTCCACCCTACCTCCTCCACTGTTACCCATATTCATCTGACCGTAAAAGGCCTTCTAACTAGGGCAAACCCATCCGTGTTTGGGTTCCTCAAATGTTTCAAAGCTATTTTTCCAACTGTTGGGGTTTGGCAAACTCTGGTGAGCTTTTTGCCAAGATGGTTATTTTTTCTTTTTAATTTTAAAATCCGAGTGTATTTCCAGGGAAATGCAGTCCATATGTTTCGTATTTACTTATATATAACTCATAAAAATAGTTTCTAATAATTATTTTAGATTCACAGTATCTGAATGCTATGGGTCAACCTGTGCTTTTGGTCAATCCAGAAATGTTTCCCCTTTTGTATTTTAATGTAGCTAAAAAAAAAAAAATGAATCAGATTTGAAACACAGATGGGCCAGAAAATTGAAAGGTTGGCAAAATATATTTTTCATTTTTCTTATTACCCTTAATAGAAATGAATGTCGCCCTTTTGCCTATTTCAACAAAAAGTTAGGTCCATTCAAACAACTAACAAGTAACACATGTAATAGTCTGTTAAAAATCAATCAGAAACAAGTTCTTTATATT
>PVJN01023227.1:0-32556 GCA_004026805.1 Lasiurus borealis
TCTCACAATCTACAGACTCCGCATATTATCTGGTTCGATAATGGGATGGGACTGATGGTTATCTCTGGGTTACTCCCTTGGGACATCTGGACCATGTCTCCTGTCTCTGTTCTCAACCCTGAGACTGTAATTACAGGATGTAACTGGGGGATATGATTTTAAGCCAAGCTGTGTTAACTCTGGCCCAATCCTGATTTTTGCAACCTTACATCACAGGTTGGATTCCCAGTCAGGGCACATATAAGTTGTGACCCTGCTAATGGTTCTCAACCTGTGGGAATGAGAGCCACTGCTGTAGAGCCTAAGACCATTGGAAAACATAGATATTTACATTACAATTCATTAACAGTAGCAAAATTACTGTTATGAAGTAGCAATGAAAATATTTTATGATTGGGGGTCAACACAACATAAGGGCTGCGGCTTTAGGAAGGTTGAGAACTACTGCCTTAGGGGATGTCTGACGGCCAATTTAGGCCCAATCGGGACATCCCTCTTACAATCTGGACTGCTGGCTTCTAACCACTCTCCTAGCTGTGTGCCTGATTGCCCCTAACCATTCTGCCTGCCAGCCTGATAGCCCCCTTATCATTCCCCTGCCAGCCTAATTGACATCTATCTGCTCCCTTGCTGACATGATTTACACCTAACTGCTCCCCTGCTGGCCTGATCACCCTTAATTGCCTTCCCCTGCAGGCCTGGTTACCCCCAACTGCCCTCCCCTGCAGGCTTATTGTCCACAACTGCCCTCCCCTGCAGGCCTGGTTGTCCCAATTGACCTCCCTTGCTGGCTATCTTGTGACAACATGGAGGTGGCCATCTTGTGATGGCCATCTTGTGACGATATGGGGTGGCCATATTGTGACAATGTGGGGGTGGTCATCTTGTGACACAAGGGTGAGGGTCAATTTGCATATTACCTCTTTATTATATAGGATTTCTAATCTCTTGCAGGAATGTATTAATAATAATAGCTAACATTTATTAAAATATCATTATGTGCAAGCATTGTTCTAAGCATATGACATGGATTAATTCAATCATTACAGCAATCCTAAGAGGAATTTCTATATTATTATATCCATTTTATAGATGAGATAATGAAGCATAGAGAAATTAAAATAACTTGTTTAGACTCACAGAGCTAAGAAATTTAAGTGATGAAGTGAAATTAGAATTCAGTCCATCTTGATGCTAACTATACACACACACACACACACACACACACACACACACATATATATATATATTACATTTTTTTCTGTCATATTCTCTATCCTCTAGAACTTGAAAGGCAAGTGATTAGTAAATATTTGAAATGCTTCCAGAACCAAATGATGCCTTTTCTTACAGAGAACAATAGGCTGTTTATTGTGATGGAGTATTGTGATGGAGGGGACCTCATGAAAAGAATCAATAGACAACGAGGAGTGTTATTTAGTGAAGATCAGGTAAAAACACTTCTAATTTCCCTTTTAATTTATATGGGGGATATTAAATTTATAATATCATAATAGTAGATAGTGTTTAGATGAAGTATGATTTCTGGTAGAGAATTCAAATCGCAAAATAGTGATCAATATTCTTGATAGATTTAGTCTAGAACATGTTTACAGTTGAACTTAAATTGAATCTCTTTGAGAGTGAAGTTTGCATGAGAAAATATAGTATCTTACTTTTGGACAGTCTCATGTAAGATGCCCCTGAGATAAATTTTCACAGATAAAAAATCTGAATGTGGATATTCCTTGGCCATTTTATCATTCATTCATTCACTCATTTATGCTTTCTACAGTAGATACAGTTTAGAGTTATTTTTTTCATTTTTTATTTTACTTTTTATTGTTTAAAGTATTACATATATTAGTACATATATCTCCTTTTTTCCCCCCATTGACCTTCCCCTAGCCTTCCCTACCCTTGTTGCATGCCTTCATCCCACTCCCCCAGTATCTTGTGTCCATTGGTGTGCTTATATGCATGCATACAAGTCCTTTGGTTGATCTCTTTCCACCCCTCCCCAACACTCCCCAGCCTGCCCACTATAATTTGATAGTCTGTTCGGTGCTATACTGCCTCTGTATCTACCTTTTTGTTCATCAGGTTATAATGTTCTTTATTTTCCATAAATGAGTGAGATTATGTGGTATTTTTCTTTCATTGCCTGACTTATTTCAGTTAACATAATGCTCTCCAGGTCCATCCATGCTGCTGCAAATGGTAAGAATTCCTTCTTTTTTATAGGAGCATAGTATTCCATTATGTAGATATACTTTAGTTTTCTGATCCACTCATCTGCTTATGGGCATTTTGGATATTTCCAAATCTTAGCTATAGTGAATTGTGCTGCTATAAACATAGGGGTGCATATATCCTTTCTGATTGGTCTTTCTAAAATTTCTTAGGATGTATTCCTAGGAGTGGGATTACTGAGTCAAATGGGAGTTCCATTTTTAGTTTTTGAGGAAACTTCATACTGTTCTCCATAGTGGCTGCACCAGTCTATATTCCTACCAGCAGTGCACGAGGGTTCCTTTTTCTCTACATCCTCACCAGCACTTGTCGTTTGTTGATTTGTTGATGATTGCCATTCTGACAGGTGTGAGATGGTACCACATTGTCATTTTGATTTACATCTCTTGGATAATTAGTGACTTTGAGCGTGTTTTCATATGTCTCTTGGCCTACCTCAACATCATAAAAGCCATATATGATAAACCCACAGCTAACATCATACTCAATGGGCAAAAACTAAAACCATTTCCCCTAAGAACAGGAACAAGACAGGGATGCCCACTCTCACCTCTCCTGTTCGACATAGTACTAGAAGTATTAGCCATTGCTATTAGACAGGAAGAAATAAAAGGCATCCAAATTGGAAAAGAAGAAGTAAAGCTGTCCTTATTTGCAGATGACATGTACTGTACATAAAAAACCCAAAGGACTCTATCCAAAAACTAATTGTTGAGGTATGATCCTTCTATTCCCACCTTGCTGAGAGTTTTTATTAAGAAAGGGTGTTTGATTTTTGTCAAATGCTTTTTTCTGCATCAATTGATATGACTATGTGATTTTTATCTCTCAATTTGTGTATGTGATGTTTCGTGTTTATTGATTTGCAGATATTGTACCATCCTTGCATCCCTGGGATAAATCCTACTTAGTCATGGTGTGTAATCTTTCTGATGTACTGCTGGATTCAATTTGCTAGAATTTTGTTGAGGATTTTGATAACTATATTGATGAGGGATATTGGCTTGTAATTCTCTTTCCCCTGAAAAGCTATCTGGCCCCAGGCTTTTCTTTGCTGGAAAGATTTTTTGATGACTGCTTCAAGTTCTTCCATAGTTATTGGCCTATTAAGATGTTTAGATTCTTCCTGATTCAGTTTTGGAAGGTTGTATTTTCTAGAAATATGTCCAATTCCTCCAGGTTATCCAGTTTGTTGGAATAGAATTGTTCATAGTATTTTTTTTTTAACAATCCTTTATATTTCAGTGGGATCTGTTGTTATTTCTCCTCTTTCATTTCTGATTTTGTTTATTTGAATCCTCTCCCTTTGCTTTTTGGTGAGCCTGGCTAGAGGTTCATAAATTTCATTTATCCTTTCAAAGAACAAGCTCTTGGTTTAGTTGACCTTTTGTATTGTTTTGTTTTGGTCTCTATGTTGCTTATCTCTGCTCTAATCTTTATTACTTCCCTCCTTCTGCTTATAATGCGCTTTTCTTGTTGCTCTCTTTCTAATTCTTTGAGTTGTAGGATTAGGTAATTTATTACCATTATTTCTTGTTTTTTGCAGTAGTTTTGTAGACCTATGAACTTGCTTCTCAAGACTGCTTTCACTGTGTCCCATAGATTTTGGATTGTTGTGTTTTCATTGTCATGGTGGAATGGCCATGGACCACAACAAAACAAACTGCCAGATTTGAAATCATGCTGGCATAATGTTTTTTATTTCTTCTTTGATCTCTTGGATAACCCAGTCATTGTTTAATAGCATGCTATTTAGTTTTCATTTTTTGGATTGTTTTTATTTTTGGATTGTTTTTATTATAGTTGATTTCCAGTTTTATGCCTCTGTGATCTGAGAAGATGCTTGATATGATTTCTATCTTCTTGAATTTGAAGAGACTTTGCCTATGACCCGATATATGATTTATCTTTGAAAATGACCCAGGTGGACTTGAGAAGACTGTATCTTCTGTGGCTTTAGGGTGAAATGTTCTGAAGATGTCAATTAATTCCATCTGGTCTAGTGAGTCATTTAGGATTGATGTTTCTTTGCTGATTTTTTTGTTTAGAGTATTTGTCCAATGGTGATAGTGATTGTATTGCTGTCAATCTTTCCCTTGATATCCTCCAGAAGTTTTTTTTTTTTTTTAATGTATTTGGATGCTCCTGTATTGGATGCATATATGTTTACCAGAGTTATTTTTTCTTGTTGCATTGCTCCCTTTAATATTATGAAGTGTCCTTCCTTATCTCTTGTTATGTCCTTCACTTTGAGATCTAATTTGTCAGATGTAAGTATTGCTACCCCAGCTTTTTTTTTCATTTCCATTTGCGTGAAAAACCTTTTTCCATTCCTTCACCCTCAGTCTGTATGCATCTTTTTTTCTGAGGTGCATTTCTTGTAGACAGCAGATATATGGGTCATGTTTTCTTATTCAATCAGTTACTCTATGTCTTTTGATTGGGGCATTTAATCCATTTACATTTAAAATTATTATTGTTAGGTACTTATTTGTCTCCATTTTTATTCTTTACCCCTTTGTTCCTTCTTCACTTCCTATTTCTTTTCTTTTCTTTCTTTCTTTCTTTTTTTTTTTTTTTTACTGGAGACCCTTAAGCATTTCTTGCATTTCTGGTTTGTTGGTAATAAACTCCCTTAGTCCTTTTTTGTCTGTGAAGCTCCTAATTTCACCTTCAATTTTGATTGATAGCCTTTCTGGATATAGTATTCTTGGATTCAGACTCTTCCTTTACATGACTTCGTATATTTCATTCCATTCCCTTCTGGCCTGATGAGTTTCTGTTAAGAAATCAGTTGCTAGTCTGATGGGTGTTTCTTCGTCGGTAACTTTCTGTCTCTCTCTGGATGCTTTTAAGATTCTTACTTTGTCATTGGTGTTTGCCAATTTAATTATAATGTGCCTGGCATTTGTCTTTTGGGGTTCATTTTGCTTGGGATTCTGTGAGCTTCTTGGATTTTTGTGGGTCTTTTCTATATCAGAGAATTGTTCTGTCATTATTTCTTCAAACAGGTTTTCTATTCTTCGCTCCGTTTCCCCTCCTTCTCGGACTCCTATAATGCAGATGTTGTTTTGTTTTGTGTTGTCCCAACTTTCCCTTAGGCTCTCCTGCTTTTTTTTTTCTAGAAGCTGTTGTACTTGGGTATTTTTTCCTACCTTGTCTTCTAGCTCACTGATGTGGTCCTCTGCTTCTTTTAGTCTACTCTTGATGCTTTCAATTGAGTTCTTTACAGCAGCAATATCACTTTTTATTTCTTCTTAGTTCTTACACATATTACAAATTTATCTTCCATTCTTTTCATCTACCCTGTTTCCCCAAAAGTAAGTCATTCCTTGAAAATAAGACCTACTTTGCCTCTCGCTGTAATATAATGCATCCCCCGATAATAAGACCTCCCCGATAATAAGGCCTCCCCCAAATATAAGGCCTCCCCAGAATATAAGGCCCCCGAAGCTACAATAGGGAGTCTGACTCCTGATTTAAAGAGACCTCCTATTGCCTGAACAGCTCCGGCTGCGCTGCGGCCAATCAGTGAGCTGGTTTGTGATGACAACTACTACTGATACCGTACCATATACAGGCAATAAATTTCCTTTCTTTTGTTCAACAATAAATGTGAACCGTATTCTTGTTCATGGAAAAATAAGACATCCCCTGAAAATAAGACCTAGTGCATCTTTGGGAGCAAAAATTAATATAAGACACTGTCTTGTTTTTGGAAACAGGGTACCTTATGACCATTTCTCTGAATTCTTTTTCTGATAGGTTGCTTGCCTCCATTTTGTTTACTTCCTTTTCTGGTGATGCCTGCTTTTCTTTCATATGTGGGCTGTTTCTTTGTCTCCCCAGGATCTCTCTTTTCTGGGTATCTGGTTATTTAGTTATCTCTCTCCTTATCCCAGCCGAAATCTAACCTTTCCACAAGGGAGTGTAGAGCTCCTTTGAATCTGAATGCTTGTGCCACTTGGGGACCGGTGTTCTCAGTTTTGCAGTTGTTCAATAGGTGCCATAGCTATCGATTCCCCGAGCTTTTCAGGCTTCTGATAACATCCACTTTCCCCTTCAAGATGGCACTGTTTCTGCATCCTAGCTGGTTGCTCCAGCAGGGAACTGAGCAGAAGTGGGAGCTGCCCAGTCTGGGAAGCCCCATCCAGCCATTCCCCACAGTCTCCTGGAGTATAATGCCCTTTAACTCAACAACAAATACTCCCGGTGTGATCACACCCTCTCCCTTTGTTTTCTTACTCAAACACTATCTTGCAGTCTGCCTTCCCATTGGCAGCCATCTTCTTTATCTCTCCTTGGCCATTTTAAATGTGATATATTTATAGGTTCACTCTTCTTCCTTTTTCCATTTGTGTTCATTTTACTAGGGAGGATAGAAACTCTTCTTAGCAATGGATATTTCATTGGTTATTAAGAACAATGGCCTTGATTTCCATGTTCTTTTTTGCACAAACACATTTCTCTACTGTATTCTAAGCTTCTTTTAGAAACTTCTTGAAAGTTGTACTTCTGATGGAGATAAGTATGTGTGTATGGTGAAGAATCCCAATGAGGATGTTATCGGAAGCCTGTGTGACTGATGGGAAATGTCACTGCCTCAAGTAGTGCCCAAGAATGGCCCAACGGCTTTTTTTTTCTTTTTTAAAAGTATTTTATTGATTTTTAGAAAGAGTGGGAGAGAGAAATGTTGATGTGTGAGAATGAAACATCCTTCTGCTGCTCCCTTGCACACCCTCCACTGTGGATCAAGCCTGCAACCCCGGCATGTGCCCTGACCAGGCAGAAATCAAACTGGTTACCTCTAAGTTCACAGCACTTTGCCCACCCAACTGAGCCATACCAGACAGGGCCCAACAGCTTTCTTTAGGCCCCTTGTTTGTTTTATCTTAGAATTTTTGAGCATCAGCCCATATAACTTCTTCCTTGAATTAAAATGTAACATTTTGAATGTACAAATGATTAATGAATCAATATCTCTAACCTCTGTAAACCTCACCAACCATTTTTCCTATGCTATTTATATTGTATATTAAATTCCATATTTTTAGAAACCCTGCTTTCTTTTTATCTAGGTATTATTTTTCCACAATTAATAAAAAAATACTTTTCTCGACAAAATTTTGAACTAAGTTTCCCTTTGTTGGGTGAGAACTAAAATTACAACTGAATTGTAATATCTGGAATATAGCTTTTTTTCCCAATGTTTTTCTCTTTCTATATAATTTAGTAAACAAAGTATGAATGAAATTTTAGAATAGTTTAAATAAGTCTCTGTAGGCAACGAATACATTTTACTAAAGAAACTCATTACAAGCTAAGGTAAATAAAATCATGACTAAAAAGAGTACACCTTAAAAAGCTTAAAAGTAACATTTTCTTGTTTTTATATTATGTACATATATATTGTTATTTCATGAAAAAATTTAATAACCTTTTTCTCCTTCATTCTGTGCTCTTGGCATACTCCTTCCATTGAAAAGGAAAAACCAGTGTCACCAGCATTATCAAGAAATAGGACAGCTTGCCTACTGCCCTGATGCAGTTAGCAACCTAATATTAAGAAAAATGGAAACTGTAAACTGCCTCCTCTCTCTTTTGCTTTTTTTTTTGGTCTGTTGTGTATTGGAGTTCACTTTGATACCAACATGTTTGGATTGTTTTTTGTGCCTCCATTTTTTCGGGTTTTATAACTTACTAGAGGCCTTGTGCATGAATTTGTACATGGATGGGGTCTGGCTAGCCCAGGGAAGGAGACACAGGTGGTTTGCCAGCTGGCTCACCCCCAATTTAGGGGGAGGGATTAGGGGCAGGGCTGGCAAGGGGTAGGGGTTGCAGGCGGTTGGCAAGCCAGCCCTGCCTCCTGGTCGAATTCTCAGTCGAGAGGACAATTTGCATATTAGTTCTTTATTATATAGGATTAGTATCATTCATGTAAACACATTTAAATTAATATGTTATTTCTCTCTTTTTGTATATCATCATGAAGATAACTTCAGTGACCACCAGACTATTCACAAGTTTTGTTTATGTTTCCTCTACAGATTTTGAATTGGTTTGTGCAGATTTCTCTAGGACTAAAATATATTCAGGACAAGAAGATCTTACACCAGGACATAAAAACACAGGTAACAGCTTAGAGAGAACAAAGACAGAACTGATCTTTTGTTTTCTTGAAATCTCTCAAACAAGGTAGCATTTTCTCCATTTACAGAACATTTTTCTTAGCAAGAATGGAGTGGTTGCAAAGCTTGAGGACTTTGGTATAGCAAGAGACCTGAACAAGTAAGTTTTTTGTAAAATCATATTTTCCTATTTAAAACAACCAAATATGTATATTTTAAGTATTATAAATTAAGAAGATATTGAAGGCTTAGTTTCCAGATAATTGTAGATAACTATATAAATCCATTAAATCACCTAGTGACATGCTCAGTGGTTGAGTGTGGACCTATGAACCAGGAGGCCATGATTTGATTCATGGTCAAGACACATATCCAGTTTGTGGGCTTGATCTCCAGTGTGGGGCACGACAAGGCAGCTAATCAATGATTATCTGTTATCACTGATGTTTCTTTAAAAATATATTTAAAAATAAAGTGACTTTTCCTTCCCTAGCAAATGCCTGGTTAAAAATAAATCCATTAGATCATTCTGATGGGGATGGGTGAGTGAGGGTGGAGGTGGAGAAACATTCAGATGGTACTTTGTCTGAAGTTAAAATTCTCAAGCTAAATCTTGGCATGATAGAATAATGGTGGTAATGTTGTATAATGTCCTCTAAATTTATCAATTGAGATGAAACTTATTTTTTTAATTTTCACTGATGGATATTTTTCCTTTGATTTTTAGAGAGAGTGGAAGAGAGAGGGAAAGATAGAGAGAAATATCTATGAGAGAGCAACACATTGATTGGTTGCCTTCTGCATGAGCCCCTACCAGGCCTGGGCCAGGGAGGAGTCTGCAACCGAGGTCTGTGCCCTTTACTGATATCGAACCTAGGACCCTTCAGTTCAAAGACTGATGCTCTATCCATTGAGCCAAACTGACTAGGGCAAGATGTACCTTAATATGCATAAAGCTAGTGAGAACTTAGCGAAACAGACAAATTTACACATGCTGGATATATGGGTGTAACTGTTTTGGAAGATAATTTGGTTCTAATATCAACAGATTTTTAAATATTTTAATTTTGGGAATTTGTTGTAAGGGGATAATGTGAAATTTGGAATACAGTGGTACCTCGAGATACGAGTTTAATTCGTTCCATAACCTTGAGGCATGGGAAACTATGAGACACTCGAGTCACGGTAAACTGGTGGGTCATGTGCAGCTGGCTGATCCGCGAGATTACTCCTATCTCAAATGTTGCTCATATTTCAAAGCAAAAATCGCTCGCTCAACTGCTCTATCTCAAAAATCTCGTATGTTAGGGCACTTGTATCTCGAGGTACCACTGTAATTTAAATGTCTAATAATTGGGAAATGGTTAAATGTGATAGAACTTGGCATAGCCAGTACCTGAATATTATGTACTCACTAACATTCATGACTTTGAAGACTTCTTTGATGATGCGAGGAAATATTTGTTATATGAGGTAAAAATATAGAATTCTGAATTTTAAATACAGTATGATCAAAGTATTGTAAAAAATTGCATGGAAAAAGACAGAAAGGCTATATATCAGAATTTTAACAATAACATAATTGTTTTTGGGTAGTAAGATTATGAATAATTTTTTCTTCTTTATTCACTTTTGTTTTTCTCAAATTTAAATTATGCAATTGCATTCCTTTGATAATTGGGAAGAGGGGACTTTCTGTAATATAACAATTTTTATAATGTAACAATTTTTGTAATATAACAATTGGACCTCTTTGTTGAGACTTTAGGTCATAACTTTTTTTTATGTGTGAATTTTTGGGAGGTGAATTATAAGTTTAAAAATAAGCTATTTTTATTACTCTATTATCAATTTACTGTATTTTTTCTTTAATATTTGCATACATCAAATTTTGTTACTCATTTTATACCTTTTTCTTGCATGTTCATATCTTAAGCCTTTTTTGCTCAAATAACAAACAATGCTATTTTATTATTTAACGTAATTTACTAGTTCCACAGAACTTGCTCAAACTTGTATTGGAACACCTTACTATCTGTCTCCAGAGATCTGTCAGAATATACCCTACAACAACAAAACGTGAGTGGCTGACTGTGGGTTTAAAGGTCTCAGTAAAATCAGACAGATTCTCTCTTTCTTATGATACTTTTGTAATTTTATTTTCTTCACTAGAGGCCCAGTGCATGACAGTCTTGCACTGGGAGTATGTGGGGGAGGTGTCCCTCAGCCCAGCCTGCACTCTCTTGCAGTCTGGGACCCCTTGCTCCTTACCACCCACCTGCAGGGGAGGTGGGAGAGGCTCCTGTCACCGCTGCTGTACTCAGCCTGTGAGTCTGGCTTCTGGCTGAGTGGTGCTCCCCCTGAGGAAGAGCATAGCCACTAGGGGGCGGGCAGCTCCTGCATTAAGCATCTGCCTCCTGGTGGTGAATGCAAATCATAGGGACCACTCATTCCCCTGTTTGGTTGATTTGCATATTAGGGTTTTATTATATAGGATGTGTGAAATTCAATTCCCAGTCAGGGCACATACAAAAATCAAACAATAAATGCATAAATAAGTGGAACAACAAATCGATGTTTATTTTTTCTTTCTCTCCCTTCCCTCTCTGAAATCAATAAATTTTAAAAAGTTAATTAAGAAAAAGGAGCCAAATTTGAAACATACATATGTATAGGAACCCCACATATATGAGAGAGTCAGAGACCCCACATGCAGGAGAGGTTCCAAGATGGAAAGGAACATGGGTATCTAAAACATTCTGAGCTAGGGATGAGTTAAGGTGCCTTAGAGGCTTCAAAGGGTCATTGCAATATGATGAGAGCAGACCTTTATTTAATAAATAGATGTTTTCCTTGCCCTGTAGTAGGTCAAAAGAAGTTAATCTCTTATAATAGTTTGTTATGGGCTAGGCTCCCAATTTAAGTTCTTTTAGGTAGTTAAAAAGAGGGGCAGAAATTTTTCTGGAGCCTGTGGCTAAAGTTGCCTTTAGCTCAAAGTAATCTGCATGTCACTGAGGCACTTCTCTGGGTACTTGTTTTGAACTCCTCTTCCCCTGCCCCCACAGCAATATCTTCTTACTGTGGTCAGCAGTTAGACAAACATGGGCAGAAGGGGGATGATGGGCCAGGTACAGAAGGTCACTTTGGTGGAAAGCCCGGGTGCCCAGTAAAGGACAATTGCAGGGTGGGACCTCATCCCTACGGTGACTTTTCCTCCCCTAGCAAATGCCTGGTCATGAGGTTGGATCTCTGACCTTTCCTTCCTAGAGATAACATCTAGGCCTCAGTTGTATTTCAGCCTCAGGCCAAGAAAAGCCGGAGAAGTGACTCCACAGCTGACATCAGGACCAGCTGCATTAAATAATGACTCCTTCCTTGGCCCTGACCAGTTAGTGAAGACTCTGATTCTGAAAGGACATACATGGAAAGCTGCTGAATATTCCTCTGGGACATCCCCTAAAATCTTCACCCATAAAATCCTTAGGAAAGCCTGGCCAGATTGGCTCAGCTAGTTGTGTCCTGTGCCCTGAAAAGTTGCTGGTTCCATTCATGGTCAGGAACCTGGGTTGTGGGTTTGATCCCCAGTCGGTTGATGTTTCTCCCTCACATCAATGTGTTTATTTCTCTCTCTCTCTCTAAACATGTCTTCATTTCCTGGGGTGAGGATTTTTTTTTAGTTGCAATATTTTATTTATTTATTTATTTTTTAAATCTTTATGTTTAGATTATTATAATTGTTCCTCTTTTTTCTCCCCATAGCTCCACCCCACCCTCTGCCCTTATCTCCCCCACATTGTCCGAATCCATAGTTGTATGATTTTTGCCCAGTCTCTCCCTGTACCCCCTTACCCTTTCCCCCTGAGAATTATCAGTCCACTCTCTTTCTATGCCCCTGATTCTATTATATTCACCAGTTTATTCTGTTCATCAAATTTTTAATTCACTTGAATTTTATATTTACTTGTTGATAGATATGTATTTGTTTTCCATAATTTTTATTTTTACCTTTTTTTTCTTCTTCCTCTTCTTAAAGATACTTTTCAGCATTGTGTATAATACTGGTTTGGTGTTGATGAACTTCTTTAGTTTTTTCTTATCCGTGAAGCTCTTTATCTGACTTTCAATTCTGAATGATAGCTTTGCTGGGTAGAGTAATCTTGGTTGTAGGTTCTTTCTATTCATCACTTTGAATATTTCTTGCCACTCCCATCTGGCCTGCATAGTTTCTGTTGAGAAATCAGCTGGGAATCTTATGGGTGCTCCCTTATAGGTAATTAACTGTTTTTTTCTTGCTGCTTTTAATATTCTCTCTTTGTCTTTTGCTCCTGGTATTTTAATTATGATGTGTCTTGGTGTGGTCCTTTTTGGATTCCTTTTGTTTGAGGTTCTGTATGTTTCCTGGACTTGTAAATCTATTTCTTTCACCAGATAGGGAAAGTTTTCAGTCATTTTTTCTTCAAATAGGTTTTCAGTATCTTGCTCTCTCTCTTCTTCTGGCACCTCCATAATTCTGATGTTGGTGCACTTGAAGTTGTAGTTGTGTCAGAGGCTCCTTATACTATCTTCACATTTTTTGGATTCTTTTTTTTAAAAAATATATTTTATTGATTTTTTTTTTTTTTTTACAGAGAGGAAGGGAGAAAGATAGAAACATGGATGATAGAAAGACATCAATCAGCCGCCTCCTGCACGCCCCACAGTGGAGATGTGCCCACAAGCAAGGTACATGCCCCCGACCGGAATCGAATCTGGGACCTTTCAGTCCACAAGCTGACACTCTATCCACTGAGCCAAACCGGTCTCCCCATGGATTCTTTTTTATTTTTGCTTTTCCAGTTGAGTGTTTTCTGCTTCTTTGTATTTCAAATCTTTGACTTGATTCTTGTGTTCCTCTAGTCTGCTGTTAGCTCTCTGTATAATATTTTTTATTTCAGTCAGTGTATGTTCAATTTCTAGTTGGTCCCTTTTCATCTCCTCTTGGGTCTCCCTAAATTTATCCATCTTTTCTAGGAAATTCTTGAAAAACCTTGTAACTGAGGTTTTAAACTCTATATTCAGTTGTTTGTTTTCCTCCATTTCTTTTGTTTGTAATCTGTTCCTTTGTCTCCACATTTTCTCTGCTTCCCTGAGTTGGTAGTATAGCTTTATGTGCTAGGTGTCCTATATGGTGCAGTCACTCTGCCTCCCCATTTATCTGAGGTGGATTCTCTTGGTGCACCTTTTTGTGGACTGTGTGTACAGCCTTGTTGTAGTTCAGTCTTGATTGTTGTTAGTATAACTGGAGAGAATGATCTCCAAGCCAATTGGTTGTGAGGATCAGCTGTGTCTATGCTGGGAAAACTTCTGTGCTGGACTCCGCCTTAAGACTTACAAGATTGCAAAAGCCTCTGTGCTAGACTTGGATGGGGCAGAGTCTCAGAGCTGAGCCGACTGCCTTGGCTTCCTGTCAGACCCTGGGTCTCAGTGTCTCTCGGTAATCGCTGTAGCCCTCTCTGTGTGCAGGCGCATGTGCCTCCAGATCTCTGCCTTTCCAGCTCCCCTGAGTTTCCGTGGGCTCCAAGGACCAGTATGAGTCTGGATCCCCTGGGTCTCACCTGAAACTGGGATTCAACCTGGATTTCAGTGCTGTTGGGAGGAGAATCTATCTTCCTCCCACTAGAGATAGCCAGCAGCACAATCAGCAGTCAGCCTTCTGTGTGCGCACTTTTGTGCATACCTCCATTCCTCTGTTTTTTTGCGGCTCCCCTAAGTTTCCCTGCACTTGTCTCTTTGCGGCTCCCCTAAGTTTCCCTGCACTTGTCTCTTTTCACAACAGTCCAGACTTCCCCATATGAGTCTTGCCTGGAGCTGGGATTCAATGCAGTCAGAAGTGGGGTTCAGTGCAGTCAGAAGTGGAGTTCAGTGCTGTCAGGAGTTTCTGTCTCCCTCCCACTAGAGGAAGCCAGCCAAGCACTCCACCCTGTCCTCTCCACATGCGCGTCTCTGTACCTCAGCTTTTTGCAGCTCCTCTGAGTCTCCGTGAGCCTTTCTCTTTCCTTCTAGTTATAGAATTTCCACTCAGCCTGCCTTCCTGCAGTTCTGGATGATGTCCACTCTTTCCGTTGTAGTTTTGAAATTGTTGTGCGAGGGCAGCAGTTTAAGTGTTCTCCTATGCCGCCATCTTGGTTTCTCCTGGGTGAGGATTTAAAAAACCCCAAAACCTCAAGATGAAGTACCCAGTGTGCTCCCTCAGGAAAAACTCCTATGCCTTCCCCTTTCCCCTCAGACTTCCAGGCACATCATCTTTATCTTCCTCACTTTTAAGCTCTAAGATCCTTTCCTTTGCCTCTATAACTTGTTTTCTAAACCCATTTTTTTCTGTAAATTTTGTTTGTGATCTGTTCCTTAGTCTCCACATTTTTGCTGCTTTTCTAAATAAATGTTCTCTTATAGTTTGGGTCTTGACTTTGAATTCTTTCGCAGCCAGAACCCAGGTACTGAGGTTGTTGAACCCAGGTCCAATCTGACCCCACCTTTCCTAAGAATTTTAAGGTGCTATTCTGCTGTTGCCAGTGAATGTGATAAAGTTCCTTGGTGGTGAGAAAAGAATTCCAAATGCACACTCATGGGGAAATTTAAATGTGAGGGCAAGATTTTATTGTGAATTAAAGGAATTAATATACCCTTGAGGAAGTGGTTCAGGTAAAGGACAAAGAACCATTCAAATTCCTAACTGATAGATCCTCTCTTCCCCCAACTGGTGGGTGGAATATGACATAACCTGCGTCTGTGGCCGGAACATTCCCAAAACATTGAACCACAATCAGTGTGTGCTCCATCCCTTCCCATTCCTCCTTGGGCCCTACCCCTTCCGTTTCTCCCCTCAAAAGGCATAGTCACCTCTGCATGTGTTGCTGTTCTCCCCTTGCAAGACAGCCCAGCTGGGTCCTTCTCCTCTAATCCTGGTTTTTCTATCCTCTTTCATAATGAATCTCGCTCTTCAGTGCAGAATAAACTTCCTCTTTTAACTTGTCTGGGTCTCTGACTACATTTCCTGTCCCTCAAACCTTATACTCACTTTTCCTAGGCCTGGAGTTGTCCTTCCTTCCAGTAAAGTCTATTGGGGTTTCATGGCCTCTATCCAATTAGATTATCTTTCCAATTCTTTCCAAGCTAGTGGTAACCAGAAGGGTGAGCCAAGATCCCCTCCAGCTCTCCCAAATCCCCTGCCTGGAGTGGTGTCTCATAATGTTAAAGAATGAGCTCCATGAAACAGAAGGTTTAAGTAAAAAGTGTGGAAAATTTATTATAGACTCAGACTCCCCACATGGGGAGGGGACCCAAATAACAGGTTGCCAGTGAAGCAAGTCAGTCTAGAGCAGTGGTTCTCAACCTTTCTAATGCCTTGACCCTTTAATACAGTTCCTCATGTTGTGGTGACCCCCAACCATAAAATTATTTTTGTTGCTACTTCATAACTGTAATTTTGCAACTGTTATGAATTGTATCTGTGTTTTCCAATGGTTTTAGGCGACCCCTGTGAAAAAGTGTTGTTCAATCCCCAAATGGGGTCGCGACCCACAGGTTGAGAACCACTGGTCTAGAGATATATACATGCTATAATCTTGCTCTATATCTATCTGTGTCACCACCTGATTGATTCCCTCATTGTTCTTGTCCAGCAATGGACCTGAACTTTGTTCCTATGCACCAATACACCTTGCCATTAATGTCCCTTTCTTGGTTTCACATGCCTCCCTCCTGCTCTGTGTCCAAAAATATTCTGTTATTTTTTGCATGGTTGTTTTTTGTGATTAGGCTTGTTCAAACTGCTGTGTCTGTCCCTACCTATGTTCCACCTGCCTTTGTTTTCCACTGAACCCCTGCCCTGTCTGCCTGCGTGTCATGCTAACTTCTCTCACTAGACTCTGTCCCTTTGTGTTGTCATCCTGACTTCCATTGTGCTGTCCAAAAGTTTCAATCCATCATCTAGTTCCTATTCTGCATGCTGAGCAGAGCACCCCTGGAGATATTTCTGAGGACTAAGTTCTCTGAAGTGTGTGAATGAGTCTGTTTACCAGAAACTAGATGGAATTCGGCACTTTTACCTGCTTCTGCTTTTCCATTTATTAAGATTACTTAGTTCCCTTTGGCTTTATTCCTTATATTAATAACTATCTTTATCATATTAATAATTAGCTATCAATGTTGACAATAACACTGCCAACATAAGTGTTATGCCCAGAGTTCGGGGTCCCCAATAATCAACCACTAAGGAGCCTTTTATGGTGCAAAAGCAAAGAGTCTTTATTCAAACCCGGGTTTGGCTCCCAGCCTCTTTCTGGCGCAGCAGTGAGACAAGAGAGCGAGCCGGGTGGGAACAATGAGTTATATGGGGTAGGATAATTGGGAGGGCTTAGGAAAGTGACGAGGGTTACAGAGATTGGTCACTTGAACTAGGGTCTTTCTGTGGTTTAGCATAAGTAGGACCCTCGCTGTGTTCCTGGAGCTTCATTGGTCCATTCGGGTGGTGGTT
Source organism: Lasiurus borealis (assembly GCA_004026805.1). Lineage (NCBI taxonomy): Eukaryota > Metazoa > Chordata > Mammalia > Chiroptera > Vespertilionidae > Lasiurus > Lasiurus borealis. The sequence continues at coordinate 16,897 of PVJN01023227.1, forward strand.
GGGGAAGCTAGGACATTGCTGGCACACCTGTGGCCACTCCCAGAAAAGGGGGTTTAGGCAGGGGGCCCAGCCCTATAGCACAAGATGAAGGGGAGTTCATTTTCTTTCAATAAGCACTATTTACTTTATTGCAGAAAAGTGTTGTAGGTGGGCAAGATAGAAAGCAATGATGACAGAGCACTAGATTATGAAGCAGGAATTTTAGGAGGACACTTAGGTAGGCTTAGGGGTTTTTAGAATTGGGGTCCATGGGAAAAGCACGAGGCTGCAGACCAGGGAGAAGGTATATTTCCATAACACAAAAGCGAGGTGCAATTACATCTCCATAAGACAAGGGAATTGGAATTAGGCAGGAAAGGTCTATATTTACAAAATAAAGAGAAGGAAGCCCTTCATTCAGAAGGAGGAGAAGAAAGCCCAAAGGGAATAGGGAAATAATAGGGAAGGAGGTGGGAGAATCTCACATGTTCCATATGTGAGGTTCAATCTTTGAGCCCAGGAGTTACTATAGTAATCAACTTGAAAGGGAATATTGACCAGTCAGAGGGTACATCAAGGCACCAGGATCTGCAGCCTTTATAAGCTGTAGGAAAGAGGGACTCATTGGGAACCTTCTCCCCCTCCTTACATGGGAATTCATTCTGTGGGACTTTTCCCCCTCTTCATGTTAGTGTCATTTCAGGGACCCTTTCCCACTCCCTATTTGCGAGTCTATTCTGTGGGACTCTTCCCTTTCCCCATGTGGGAGTCTGTCCTTGTTTTTCAATAAATCTTCACTTTTGCCCATAGATTCATTCTTTGAGTCTGGTGGACAAAGAATATGGGTTCCAATCCAAAAATTCAGTGTCAATTCGGAGCTCAGAATCCTAGTTGTAAGGTTCGAAGCGCAGGAAACGGGAGTTGGAGACCAAGGCATGTTTATTCCACACTAACGAGTGAGATTCATTACGGAGAAGGGTAGAAAAACTAGGACTAGAGGAAGAGGAGAAAGAGGAGGACCCAGCTGGATTGCCTTGCAGACTGGGGAGACAGCAACAAGTACAGCGGTGACCACGCCTTTTGAGGGGAGGAACAGGAAGGGGTGATCCCCAGGGCACTCGGCACATGCTAATTGGTGGTTCAGTGTCTCAGGAATGTCCAGCAGATGACCATTAGTCATATTCCACCCACCAGTTGGGGGAAGGGAGGATCTATCACTAGTCTTACTAGTACATAGGAATTCAGAATGAGTCACCCCAAGATATGCTTCTGTGACTTGTGGATTATTTTTGAGTTAAAGGCAACCAAGACTCTGTGGGCTCAAAAGAAACATCTGCTCCCCCTTAATTACCTAGGAGAATTTAAATTAGGGGCCTTTCCATCATACTAAATGATCAGAGATAACCTTTTTGAGCTATCTATAGAGCAAGGCAAACTTGTAATTGCTCAAAATCTGTTTTTATCATCCTGCAGTGGCTTTCTTCCCCTCTGAATCCTCAAGGTACCTTACCTCATCCTTAGTTCAGAATGTCATAATACTTCATTTTCTTTTTCTCTCTCTTAACCTCTCATATATGCAGGGTTCACATATCTACACAGATAATTAAATTTGGTTATTTTCTCTTAATCTGCCTCATGTAGATTTAATTTTTAGCCCTGTTGAAAGAACATTGAGGGTAGAGGAAATTTCTTCCTCACACTTGGCTCTCTCACCAGCTTGACAAACTCACTTGACCTCCGTGTGCCTCAGTTACCCTACCTGTAGCAACAAAAATGCTGGCTAGGTAATCATTAAGGTGTCCTCCACCTTTAAAACCCAGCTATTTTTTTTTTTTTAATGTATGTGATACCAGAGCCGAAGTCTCAGGAATAAAATTAATATATGTATAGTGATAAAAGATGAAGATGAGGTAGTTTCTATTTTCATTTAAGAAAAAGATTTTTTTTTCAATTTTTGAAGCTTGACTGCCATTTGAATCATTTGGACTAGTAGGAAGACTGAACCAAACTGTCAACAATTGCCAGGAAGCAGAATCTCAATGTATTGGGATAATGCTCTGGAGAATGGTACTTTTTTATTTTGTTTTATACATTACAATCACAGTGGGTTACATGAAATATAGATTAGGGAGGCAAAGAAAGCAAAGCGGTGGGGGGGGGGGGTAGTGGGTGTTATGCCCAGATTTCAAGATCTCCAAAGACCACCAGGGAGCTGAGTTCGATGCAAAAGGAAAGAGCCTTTATTTAAGCCCCGGGCTTGGCCCTCTGTCTCCACCATCGCAGTGGAGGATGCAGGAAGAGCGAGAGTCTATAGGGAATAAAGGTTTTATAGGGGGAGGTGGGGCCTCCTCGGACCACTGAGTTGGCCGATCCTGATTGGTTGGGTGAGGGCTGGGGGGCTAGTGACGCAAAGGCAGGGTGGTTAGGGTCTGGCTACACAAAGACAGGATGCGGCCCCATTGGCTGATTTAAGGGTGAGCTGGGTAACTGACACATTCTGCGGCCTTTCTCGGAAGAGGGTTCAGGTCAGAGACACAGCTACACAAGATGAAGGACACAGTATGAAATGGAGTCAGTCCTGCCCTGCCCTTTCAGGGGGGTGGTAACCTTTGGAATTGGATAAAAAGTAAAATGATAGACACTTGATTCTTTTACATAGATAGGCACAGGATAGTTAAGAGTAAACAATTAACATGATAACTATAACAATGAAGGAATTTGTGGTCTCCTCATCCAGGCGCCCTGGTGCATTGGTTGTGCCCTGATGGGTCCAGAAAAAGGGAAGTTACAAGTTACCCTGACATTTCAATGATATATTATAGATGCAACCATAGACACGCTTAGTTAAGGTAAAGATTAACTTTTGTCATGGAAGAATCTAGCCTAGGACATGACTACCTGCCATAAACTGCTTTTTAATTAAATGGTTTTAATTTCAGACCATCCTTTGTGGTTACTTTATGCCTATGAGTTTACAAGGCCACCATGCAGGCCTTTCCTGTGTGGCCCCTTTTGGTCCACCATAGATAAAGAATAATCAAATTTATTTAAGTAAAGGGAATGGTGGAGGATGAGACATCCAAAGGGAAGGGCTGCGCAGTACTGAGCCAGGAGGACATTGGGTCCATGATGGCAGCACTCAAGAGTTGGAGTTTCATCCCTATGTGCAGCCACTTGCAGGAAACTTGTGTTGTCAGTGGGTCTGGGGCTAAGTTGATAGGCTTGGTATGCAGATGGAATATAGATGTGCAATCAGGTATCTTCAGGACAATTTCCATTTCTTGCATGGTCTAACACCTGGTGTTCAGTGAGCTTTTTTTCTGGTCTTTTGTTCTGGCGAGGAAAAGGACTGGTGTGGGCTGCTCCCCACAGAGAGAGAGAGTGAGCTGGGTCTTTTGTCTTAAGGCTTTTATCTCTCTCTTACAGGCAAGGACTTTTAAGGGAGTTCTCAGGGGAGAGTTTTAGCAGAATTTTCATCAGTTTTCTAGGTGGGGTGTTAGGGTCGAGGTCTACTGATTGATCAGTGCCAACACAGGAGGTCATCAATTACTTTAGCTGGTCCTGGCATCACACCTGGTTTTTCTGAGCCTGAGCTGAAATACAACTGAGGCCTAGATGTTATCTCTCTGGGAAAGTGACCTGTATCTGCTGTAAATTGCTCAGCCAGTTTGTTCAGCTATCTGTCTCAGTGTCCCTATGCCACTTACCCTGGCTTACTGGCCTCTCTCATCTTCTTACTGCCTTAAATTCTCATTATACATTTTTTGGTCCCTTAAATTCATGCTTTTTATTCTATAAGGTAACTCTTTATTAAGCCAATCTCATATAGCAATCATATATAAATACTAAGTGTGAAAGAGCAAGTCTCTAGTCATCTCTATATATATAAAAACCTAAGCAACCAGTCAACCAGTAGCTATGATGCTCACTGACTCCCAGGGGACAGATGCTCAATGCAGGAGTGCTGCTCAGCTGACCAATGGGTGCCAAACGCCTGGCTCATGCTGCTGAGTGCTGCTCCAGCAGTGCAAGCCTCTTCCATGGACACTCCCCCTGTGTAACCCACCCTGATCTGGACCAGGACCTTGGCAATGGCAGGCACAGCAGAGCCAGGGTGAGCAGGAGTGGTGCCCAGTCCAGGCTCAGGCTCCTCCCAGACCCTCTACTGTTTGATGTACTACTATATCCTTTGGGCTGAGGGACCCCACCAGTGCATGAATCTGTACACTGGGCCTCTAGTATATTATAAGCACATTTTCCAGGTTTATTGAATACCAGATATTATGTTCATCACTTAATGTGTGCCTGTGGGGGAAGAAGAAGGGAAAAGGAGTGGTGTGGGCTGCTCAATACCTTTGATTCTGTCAATAGCCTTGAGTAGAACATACTTTGCTAACTCAACCAAATTTTACTTTTTTAATCAAAACAAATTTATGTTTGGGTCCTGCCTTCCCCCACCAAATGCTCAAAATTTCATATACATTTTATTTGAGTACATGATGTTGAAGTATACCTTTTCTCTGTTAGGATTCTGATACAACTACAAATTGTTTTGTTTTGTTTTTAAATATATTTTATTGATTTTTTACAGAGAGGAAGGGAAAGGGAAAGAGAGTTGGAAACATGGATGAGAGAAACATGGATCAGCTGCCTCCTGCACACTGGGGATGTGCCCGCAACCAAGGTACATGCCCTTGACCGGAATCGATCCCGGGACCTTTCAGTACACAGGCCAACGCTCTATCCACTGAGCCAAACCAGTTTTGACTATACATTTTTTTATTTTACCTTTTATGTTAGTAAGAATAAGAATTGATAATGTGTCTGAAAACATTTCAAAAACACTAGTCAGCCTATATAAAACTGTAAAGATACACAAGTATAAAGCACCATAAGAATAAAGCTCTTATTAAGAACTATGGATATATTTTTGGTATGTAAACTCTTATCTCCTCTAGGGATATTTGGCCTCTTGGCTGTGTATTATATGAGCTCTGCACACTCAAGCATCCTGTAAGTATATTAATTGCAAATTAATGATGAAGTTTTGAAACTATTAACTTATGAGCAAAGAAGTTTGGTATCATTCAATTATTAAAAGTTATGTGGGAGAGAAGGGTAAATGCTAATGGGAAAATCCTATATAATAAAGAGGTAATATGGAAATTGACCATCACTCCAACACAAGATGGCTGCTCCATGTGGACACAAGATGGCCAATACAAGATGGCCTGCAGGAGAGAGCAGTTGTGGGCAATCAGGCCCGCAGGGGAGGGCAGTTAGGAGTGACTGGGCCAGCAGAGAAGGGCAATTGAGGAGAAGAGAATTGGGAGGGGACCCAGGCCTGCAGGGGAGGGTAGTGATGGTAACCAGGCCAGCAGGAGAGAGCAGTTAGGGGCAACCAGGATGGCAGAGGAGGGCAGTTAGGGGTGACTGGGCTGGCAGGGAGGGAAGTTAGGGGTGACCGGCCCTCAGAGGAGGGCAGTTAGAGGTGACCAAGCCTGCAGAGGAGGGCAATTAGGGGTGACCAGGCCTTCAGAGGAAGAAAGTTGGGGGGACCCAGGCCTGCGGGGGAGGAGAGTTGGGAGGGGACCCAGGCCTTCAGGGGAGGACAGTGGGGGGGAACCAGGCCTGTAGGGGAGGGCAGTGATGGTAACCAGGCCAGCAGGGGAGAGCAGTTAGGGGCAACCAGGCTGGCAGGGGAGGGTAGTTAGGGGTGATTTGGCTGGCAGGGGAGGGAAGTTAGGAGTGATTGGCCCTCAGAGGAGGGCAGTTAGGGGTGACCAGGCCTGCAGGGGAGGGCAATTAGGGGTGACCATGCCTACAGGAAAGGTCAGTTGGGGGAACCAGGCCTGCAGGGAAGGGAAGTTAAGGGTGACCAGGCTGGCAGAGGAGGGCAGTTGCCAGGGAACCAGGTCTACTGGGGAGGGCAGTTGGAAGGAACAAGGACTGTAGGGGAGGGCAGTTGTGGGGACCAGGCTTGCAGGAGAGGGTAGTTGGGGGTGACCAGGCCTTCAGGGGAGGGCAGTTAGAGGTGACCAGGCCTGCAGGGGTGGGCATCTGGAGGTGACCAGGCCTGCAGGGGAGGGAAATTGGGGCTGACCAGGCCTGTAGGGGAGGGCAGTTAGAGTAATTGGACTGGCAGGGGAGCAGTTAGGTGTTGATCAGGCTGGCAGGGGAGTGGTTAGAGGGTGATTAGGCTGGCAGGCAGAAGCGGTTAGGGGCTATCAGACAGGCAGACAGGCAGGCAAGCAGTTGAGAGCCAGTAGTCCTGATTGTGAGAGGAATGTCTGACTGCCTGTTACATAAGAATGTAGACATAGAACATATTATTTTTGAGGGGTCCCAGATTGGAGAGGTTGCACGAATTTCGTGCACCAGGCCTCTGGTATAAAGATAAAGGAAAAAAGAAAGCAACAAAAAGTTATGTGGATAAGCTATTAAGAAGAATAATAGATCTATATATGCTGACATGGAAATCTTTCCATATATTATAAGCTATATTATGAAGTAAAAGTTCCAAGTTGAAGAATAGTATATGTAGCATATTTGCATTAAATATAAACTAGGTGAGGCCTGGCTAGTGGCTCAATTGGTTGGAGAGTTGCTCCATACACTAAAAAGTTTCGAGTTTGATTCCAAGTCTGGGCACATAACTAAACTTTAATCCCTGGTTGAGGGCACTTATGGGCAGCAACTGTCTATGTTCCTCTCACATCAATGTATGCCTGTCTCTCTCTCACTTCTCTCTCTCTCTCTCTCTCTCTCCCCCTTCCTTTCCTCTCTCTAAACATATTCTCAGATAAGTATAAAACAAACAAACAAACAAACTGTGAGCATATATAATCAGCAAAGGGAAAAGGTACATGGGGTGAAGCCTATAGGAAACCAGGCACAAGCTTTCAAGAGCCTTTCCTAGTAGATACACAGGATGTGCTAATTCCTCTAGCAACAAGTTGTGACAACACGTATGAAATGCTATGTACCAGGGAAGCTCTAGAGACCCAGTGCCCAGGTTTTTATTTCAGACTCTTCACTCTGCCTGGCATGAACCAAACTTCCAGACTTTTAGAAAGCAAGCAAGTATTCAACATAAACATATTCTTTACATAAACTGTGTAGGTAAAGAGAGCCTCTCTGAATATTAGGGAATGGTGGGAATGCTCCAGAAATCTAAGTTCCCAGATGTCAGCCAAGGACCAATATTGTAACCAGGATAGCAGTCGTAGGCCTGCTATGTTAACTCTTTTCTACACAGTTGTCATTGTTATCATTGTCGTCGTCGTCATCATCATCATCATCATCATCATCATCATCATCATCATCTTCATTATTATTGTCCAAGATCACACAGCTAGTGTCTTACCAAAATCTGCATCTTTATGACCACACCTTGCTGCTGATATTTTTATTATAGTCATGTGTCATCTACATCTACAAAATGCATAGGTAATTTTGTTGTGTGAACATTATGGAATGCAATTACACAAACCAAGATGGTACAGACTACTAAACACAAAGGCTACATGGTACAATATACGTAATCCTATTCTTTTTTTTTTCTCTCAAAAATCAGTAAAACTTTATTTACTTCCATTCTTTCGCCATTAACAGAAAACTGGAGAAAGCAAAAATGTTTTGTGTTTACAAAGATAAATGGCCTTTTTACCCAGAGAAGATCAAAACCTCAAATGACAACGGGGAAGATAAAAGCACCCTCCCCCACATCCCCTGAGCTGACCCTCGTCATCTTTAGAGTTTAAGACTTAGACAAAGCTTTCAGTCCACTGGCCAGGGATCCTGCATGTGGCCAATTCAAGATGAGGGCCAAGAAATCAGTTCCCGTGATAAAAAGTTGAACAGAAGCTACACCCAGGGTCAAGTGCCTGCATGTTACAGGACACAGGAACCAGGCGGCTACTTATAAAAAAACCAAGATTCATTTCAGGCACAATTTTTTTTATTTTTTTGTTTTGCTTTGTTTTAATCAGTAAAAGAAACTGGGTCCTAGAAGCTGCAGTGATCTAAGCAGCAGCAAGTTTGTGCATTCGTCGTTTAAATACATTTAAATTATCACACTGCTGGCACACCTCATTTGCATGAAATTCTGCACCATACATACTAATTGTGGTAAATTTACCCCCCACCCTATCCCAGGGGAAAAATAACTACTTTGGAAGATAATTTTCATTGAAATCTACCCAAAATTCGTTTAAGTGGACTGTGACAAGATTATAAATGATATGAAAAATAACATTCCAACATTTGGCCATCAACTTAAGAAAATGGTTTGCTTATACAAATTTAAAAATTTTTTTTAATATAATCTACCCTCATATGGTCCTCAGAATTAAAGCATAATGAACAGGAAAGAAAAGGAAAAGAATGCAACTGAGTGCTAAGGCAGGACATATTGCCAGAAGTAATGAAGGTAGAATATATGCTAAATATCAAGTGCAGAATTTCATACAGCCAACAAGGTAACAGTCTATATTTTTCACTTACACGGGCAAAGTGGATTTTGCAATTACCAGTTGCGTTAAATGTACCAAATAAAGCTCCTAAAATTGATACTACAAGGCGCCACCTTAAGTTTTCCAGGCTGCAACTGTGCCTAATTTTAAAATGGTTTTCTTACATTTTTTTTTTAACATAACATGAGGAAGGTGTTAAAACTGGTGTAATAGCTCAATAGAATAAGTATTCCAGATTTTGGGGAGGGATGAAGAGGGAGATATTCAGAACCCTTCACCAGAATCCCCGCAACTTGATCATCGTGGATTGATGATGTGCTTTGTGGATGTAGTTAGTCAATGACAGCAGCCTGATGGAAATTTCTTTCTACACCAAATCCCATTGAGTTATCTGGTCCCCTTGGCTGACGAAGAACCATTAGGCGAGGAGCACTGGCATCATCCAGAGTGATGTTCTTTAAGCGATTGACCAACCTATTGGGTCGTGGAGCTACAACAGCCTTGGGACCCTCGCAGACTCGCCAAACATTACAAGCGCTGCACTTGCCAGTGCGCTGATTAAGAATCACTGAGAATTCCACCTCATCTCCAGCCTGTAGCTCAATGCCATCCTGAACTTCTTTCACATGGAAAAAGAGCTTCTTGCTATCTCCTACTTCATAGTTAATGAAGCCAAACTGATCTTTCACACACTCCACAGTGGCCCTACGCAGAGGTGTGATGTTGTAAGCCATAGTCTGTGCATTTTGGCCCAGGACACACAATTGGAATTTGACACTCTCCCCTTTCTGCAGGCAATCCCCTTTGTTGGCCATTCCAACTATGCCAAATGGATAGACCTCACCTTTCATATCCCCTTCCTCCACGATCTCAATCATTCCTTGGTACTCCGTCTGTGTTGGATCAACACTTCTCAAGAGGCGAATGACTTTACCAGAGTAGGATCTGCTTCTTCAGTAATACCATTCACCGAGTGTGTTTTGTTGACTTTTTCTGCACTGACTTTGTTGCCTTTGCCTTTGGACAAGCTGTACTCGACCATGTCCCCCAGTTCCAGGCTATCAACATCACCAGAGAACTCACTGTAATGGAAAAAGATTTCCTTATGATTGGCTGTTTCAATAAATCCAGAATTATCCTTCAGAGTTGCCACATAACCCAAAAGCCTCTTGGAGTTAGAATTTCGACCTAAAAGTCGCACACAGGTTGCAATCTGCTGTCCAGGCCTCTGTTTGTCACTAATACTAAACTCAACCTTATCCCCTATTTGAGGAGAAGTAGATCCGTCCACATCCTTGGCTTGAAAAGCAATAGTCAATTTCACCCCACAATCATCATAAGCAATAATACCATCCTCAGCCTCCTTTTCCTTGCCTTTATTTGGGCTATAGGTTTTGGGATTGGAAAAAGTGGCTTTTTTTTCTACAGTGCCCAGAAAACGATGATCTGAATGGGAATGGAATGAAACCATGCCCTTGGGAAGTTTTTTAATCCTTAATAGCATGATTTCTTTGGGCAGAGAGCATATCAGGAACCACAGTAAACTCTACTTCATCTGCAATATGGAGCTAGTTCCCATCCAGAATTTCACTATAGTGGAAGAACATATGAGCATCACGATCCACACACTTGATGAAACCAAAACCATCTCTTATGGCAGCAATTACACCCATTTCTCTGGCATCATTAGTGAACTGAAATGTATTTGATAGAACTTCTATGTTGGTTGCTTGTTCCAATTTGTCACGTCGATCTGTTGAAATATTAAACCTAACATGGTCGCCTTCCAACAGGGTCACCTTGGATTTTGTATCTTTGTCTCTAAAGGGAAGTTCTTTAGGAATCACAAAGTTAACTTTAATGCGTCCTGGCAATGGGTCATTCTGGTTTTTACTGGTAATTTTGGGGGTAACTTTGGTTACAGTTCCTTCAAAATGTTCAAAGCTGATATCTTCAAAAATGACTGTTCCTTGAGGCAATAGTCTGACACCTGTTGCAACTTCTTTACTATTTCTGTCCTTGATTGTAAATTCCACATCATCTCCAGGCTGTAAGGCTTCTAAGTCACCTTTAAATTCACTATAGTGAAAGAATATCTCTTTTACAACATCACCTCTTTCAATAAAGCCAAACGCCTCCTTCATGGCACAAACTACTCCCTGACAGCGGGCTTGTTTCTTTTTCAACAGCATAATGTTTCAAGCACTTACAGCACCAGTATATTTATTGTTATCAATTACAAAATTAATTTTATCTCCTGTTTCCAGCTGAACATTCCCTTCCATGTCTTCAGGGGTGTAAGTCAAATAAAACACTTCTTGTCCATTCATTTGGTCTTCAGGGAGGATTTCTTGTTTTATCTTCACCAGTTTAACAGCAATGGGTTTCCCAGTCCGCCGGTCAGATGATACTTCGAATTCAATATCATCTCCTACTTTTAAGTCCCTGCAGGTTGCCATTATACTGTGAACAGTGGAAGAAAAGTCTAGCTTGACGTTCTGAACACTGAATAAATCCGTAAGAGGTTAGCAGTTTTTCAATAACCCCAGTTTCGCTCAGTGAAGCTGAAGTACCATTGGGGTACCCATTGTGTCCATTGTTGTGGAGATGGTTTGGATCAAAGCTCATCTCACAGTGATAATCAAATATTGCACTTTCAGTAATATTTGCTGATTCTTCTTTTTCAGCACACGTTTCAAAGGATGAAAGTTGCTAGTATTTTAAAAAAAAAAGAGAGAGAGCGAGAGAAAATGATCTATCAAGCTAATAAAGAATACAACTGCTGCTGCACCGGGCAATCTCACAGCACAGCACTGAAGAAAACAAAGACTACTAGCAGCGTTGGGAAGTGCTCTTTCAAAGCTGTTGAGTAGGCACAAACTTCTTGTTTCAGATCAAGTGTTGTGTCTTCAACTTAAGTGTACTCTTCTTTGGTCTTGTTGGTTGTTTCAAGTTTGTTCTTCGCCTGATCTGAACTTGAAGCAGCAGTTTCAGGTGGTAAAGTCTGTTCTGTTACACTTCATACCCAACAGCTCAGCACCCCCTCTCCAGCGCCACCATAAGCAACACGGCACGGTCTGTAATCCTATTCTAATGAATATAGACTATTATAACATAATGGTATTTGTGTACCTCACCATAAAAATGGTACAATAAAAATAACATATAAAAGCCCTAGCTGGTTTGGCTCAGTCGACAGAGCGTCGGCCTGTGGATTGAAAGGTCCTGAGTTTGATTCCAGTCAAGGACATATGCCTGGGTTGCAGTCTCAATCCCCAGGAGGAGGCATGCAGAAGGCAGCCGATCAATGATTCTCTTTCATCATTGATATTTCTATCTCTCTCTCCTTTTCCTTCCCTCTCTGAAATTAATAAAAATATATTTTAAAAAAGATAAAATGTGTGCACACATGCACGTGTGTGTGGAAGGGTGGGTATGGGTGGGCAGGAAGTGGGTTTCCGAGCTCCCCTGCTCTCCAGCCCACACCCCTTGCTCCAGTCATGGGTGAGCACAGAGCAAGTAGACAGCATATTGAGCCTCCTCATCTGTTTAAACACCAAGAGCTGGTAGTAAATTCAACAATTTAGTTAGTTCAAGCCTTTTTTTTCAACATTGCAAACACACATGGTTGTATATGTGGTTTGTGGTTGACCTAAACATTCTTATGTAACACACAGCTATAAGTGTAAATAACTGAAGAATTTATACACTGGAAGAATTTCTGGTTTATGAAGATTTTTTGTAGAAATGTTTGTGTTAAAAAGCAAGATGTAAAATTTCATATAATTATGCCCTCTATAAAACAAACATTATTTTTATTTATTTTTAAATTTAATAAATATTTATTGTTCAGATTATTACTAATGTTCCTCTTTTTTCCCCTCAAAACTCCCCTCCACCCGGTTCCCACCCCACCCTCTGCCCTTACCTTATCACCATTGTTCTCATCCATAGGTGTACGATTTTTGTCCACTTTCTTCCCGCACCCCCCACACCCTTTTACCCCTGAGAATTGTCAGTGCACACTCTTTCTGTGACCCTGATTCTATTATATTCACCAGTTTATTCTCTTCATTAGATTTTTAATTCACTTTATTTTTAGATTCACTTGTAGATAGATATGTATTTGTTCATAAATTTTATCTTTTTCTTTTTCTTTTTGATTTAATAAATATTTATTGTTCAGATTATTATAATTGTTCTGCTTTTTACTCCCCATAGCCCCCCTCCACCTGACTCCCACCCTTCCCTGTGCCCTTACCTCCCCCACCATTGTGCTCATCCATAGGTGTGTGATTTTTGTCTAGTTTCTCCCTGCACCCTCCTTACTTCTTTCCCCCTGAGAATTGTCAGTCCACTCCCTTTCTATGCTCCTGATTCCATTATATTCACCAGTTTATTCTGTTCATCAGATTTATAATTCACTTGATTTTTAGATTCACTTGTTGATAGATAGGTATTTGTTGTTCATAATTTTTATCTTTACTTTTTCTTCTTCTTCTTTTTAAAGAATACCTTTCGGCATTTCATATAATACTGGTTTGGTGTTGATGAACTCCTTTAGTTTTTTCTTATCCGTGAAGCTCTTTATCTGCCCTCCAATTCTGAATGATAGCTTTGCTGGGCAGAGTAATCTTGGTTATAGGTTCTTACCATTCATCACTTTGAATATTTCTCGCCACTCCCATCTGTCCTGCATAGTTTCTGTTAAGAAATCACCTGACAGTCATATAGGTGCTCCCTTGTAGGTAAGTAACTGTTTTTCTCTGGCTACTTTTAATATTCTCTCTTTGTCTTTTGCTCTTGGTATTTTAATTATTATAGTCTTGGTGTGGTCCTCTTCAGATTCCTTTTCTTTGGGGTTCCATGTGCTTTTTGGACTTGTCTGTTTCTTTCACCAGGTAGGGGAAATTTTCGGTCATTATTTCTTCAAATAGGTTTTCAGTATCTTGCTCTCTCTCTTCTTCTGGCACCCCCATAATTCTGATGTTGGTGCACTTGAAGTTCTCCTCACACTATTTTCACATTTTTGGATTTTTTTTTCTTTTTTCTTTTCCAGTTGAGTGTTTTCTGCTTCTTTGTATTTCAAATCTTTGACTTGATTCTTGTGTTCCTCTAGTCTGCTGTTAGGTCTCTGTATAATATTTTTCATTTCAGTCAGTGTATGTTTAATTTCTAGTTGGTTCTTTTTCATTCCTTGAGGGACTCATTAAATTTTTCAACCTATTCTAAGAAATTCTTGAAAAACCTTATAAGCATGGTTTTGAACTCTATACACAGTCATTTGTTTTCCTCCATTTCTTTCATTTGTGATCTGTTCTTTTGTCTCTATATTTTTGCTGCTTCCCTGAGTTGGTAAAGTAGCTTTGTATGCTAGTTGTCCTATATGTCCAGGTAGCTCAGCCTCCCCAGTTACCTGAGGTAGACACTCTTGGTGCACCCTTTTGTGGACTGTGTGTACAGCCTTTTTGTAGTTAAGTTACTGGGAGGAATTGACTTTCAGGTCAATTGGCTCTGAAGATCAGTTGTGTCTATGCTGGGAGAACTTCTGTGCTGGAGTCAGCCTTATGAGACAAGACTTGAAAATTGAAAAAGTCTCTGTGTTCTACTTGGATGGGGCATAGTCTTAGGGCTGAGCAGACAGCCTTGACCTCCCATCAGCTCTGCCTTATGAGGGTCCTGGGTCTCATTGTCCCTCGGAAATCACTGCAGCCCTCTCTACGCGCTTCACGTGTGTGACTCCAGATATCTTCCTTTCATGGCTCCCCTGAGTTCCCATGCACTCTGGGGACCCATATGAGTCTGGGTCTCCAGGGTCTTGCCTGAAACTGAGGTTCAGTGCAGTGGGAACTGGAGTTCAGTGCAGTCGGGAGGTTTTGTCTTCTTCCCACTAGATAAAGCCAGGTGCACAATTCGCAGTCAATCTTCTCTGTGAGCACTTTCATGCATGTGGGTGTGCCTGTAGACCTCTGCCTTTTGTGGCTCCCCTAAGTTTCCATGTACTCCTCCCTTTTCCTGACAGTCCAGACTCACCTCTTCCCCTGTATGAGTCTCGCAGTCAGAACTGGGGCTCCCACCAGAGGAAGCCAGCCTGGCCTTGAGCCACCCATCCTCTCCACACATGTGTGTCTGAACCTCAGCCTTTTGCAGCTCTTCTGAGTCTCCGTGTGATCCTCTCTTTCCTTCTATTTGTAGAATTTCCACTCAGCCAGTTTTCCTGTGGTTCTAGATGATGTCCATTCTGTCTCTTATCTGTAGATTTGAAATTGTTGTGCGAGGCAACAGTTTAGGTGTTCACATATACCACCATCTTGGTTTCTCCTAGACGTTATTTTTAAAAAGGAGAAGTAGGAAATATATCTCTGTGGGGTGACATTATACGTATTTTTTCTGCCAATTTATAATTTTCTGTATCTTCCAGTTTTCTAGGATGCATAGATATTAGTTTGATAATGAGAAAAAATGAAACAAAAATAGTTTTAAATAATATGGCATTTCAATGAATAATAGCCTATAATATCAACTCAGAAAATATTAGTTGATGAAAACAATTTAGGGTGGATCATAATGCTTCTAATTAAACTTTAAAACATTATATTGTTTCTTGATATTTCTTTAAATACTAGTACAGTGGTACCTCGAGATACGAGTGCCCTAACATACGAGATTTTTGAAATACAAGCCGTTGAGCGAGCGATTTTTTGCTTTGAAATACGAGCAACATTTGAGATAGAAGTAATCGCGCGGATCGGCCGGCTGCACACGACCCAGCGGTTTTACCTCGACTCGAACGTCTCATAGTTTCCCACGCCTCAGTCAGTGTGCTTGTTTACCTCGTTGTCGAAGCATCTTTTGTGCATTTACATACTTTATCACATTTCTTTTTATAACCATGGGTTCGAAGAAAGCGAGTGGAAAGGTCAGTGCTCAGAAGAGGATGATGTCTCTTGAATTAAAGCATGAAATCAAAGAAAAATAAGAGCAAGGTGTGCGAGTGGCTGACTTGGTGAGGCAACACGGGCATAGTACTTCAACGATATGCACTGTGCTTACACAGAAGGAGTCGATAAAGGGTATAATGCCAGCTAATGGCGTTACAATAATTTCTTAGCTCCGTAGCTCTCTCCATGAAAAGATGGAGAATCTACTGATGGTGTGGGTGACAGAGAAGCAGCTTAAAGGAGATACATTAACACAGGGCATCATA
>PVJN01023228.1:0-32099 GCA_004026805.1 Lasiurus borealis
TACCTAGAGCTTAATGTAAACTGGAAATAGCAACTGGTATCGAGGGAGGTGAGGAAAGAGAGAGGTAGAAAACAAAGCAAGCAAAAAGCCAAATAAAATAAGTAGAATAAACTAAAAAAATTTCAAAAAATCGATATAATCACTTTTTAGGCAAACAGCCCAACAAAAAGACTTAGAGAAAAAAACAACTTTTTGGCTAATGAAGGAAGAAGAGATTGGATTTGTAGTAGGGGATTTGAAATTAGATATATAAATGGGGTGAAATTTTAGCTAGGTAAAGAAAAAGAATAGGGAGAATCTAAAGTTGGAAAAGGGAGAGATAATTAAGACGACAAAATGGGGAAAATTAGGAGGAAGGTGTCGGCATAAAGGTAGGGTTGAGTTGGAGTAATATTATGCTAAAGGAAAGATGAGAATAGAATGTAGAACTCTAATCCCGAAATAAAATAAATAGAAAAAAAAATGACAGTTTTTTTTTCCAAAAAGTAGAATACTAACATTAAATAATAATACTAGTTTAAAACAAAAATGCAATAGTTAAAAAGGAAAAATCAATTGATGTGGAAAGAAAAAAATGATCTTTTGATTAAAATATGTGAAAATGAAAAATAAAATAAAATAAAGAGAAGAAAGAAAAAAAAGGAAAAAAATGGAAAAAAAGGAAAAGGGAAAAAAAAAGAAAAAAAATTAGATGCTCCTTTACTTCCACTATTATTCTGTGTGTCCTCCACTGGGTGGCAGTGTTTCAGAATTGATCTCTGAGACAAAGCAGGGAACCTCTCCAGGCTGTGCTCAGATCCTGCTACTCTCTGGTTCTCCAAGCCAGTCCGTGGGGGTTTTGTAGCCGGGGCACTGCAATAACACCCAGGCTGTCCCTCCGCCCCAGAAAGAAAGAAGAAGAAGAGAAAAAAAAAAAAAAAGAGGAGTCCTTCTCCAGAGCTCTCCTCCGTTAACAGCTCAGAGGGCTTGCCTCCACACTTAGGGATCACGCCCTGCCCACCTCTGGGAGCCTCTCCAGTGGCAGCTTTCCAGCAGCCAGGCTTCCAAGGCCTACGCGTCTCTGTTGTGTGAGGGTAGAAGACCTCACCCCGACCTGGGCGAAATCTGACCCTTCCTCGCGCTGCGCAGATCGCCGATTCCGCCGCCCGAGCGTCCACGCTGCCTGGAAAGTCGTGCTCTGTGTCCCCGGCTGCTCGGGGTGCCTCCGTCCGCCGCAGCTTTCAGACCTCCCTTTTATCCCAGGCGCAGTCTGATCTCACCATGTGCTCCGTGGATCTCTGAGTCCGCTGCGTGTCCTTGGATCTCTGAGTCCGCTGCGTGTCCGTGCTGAATGGAGAGCGGAGCTCTGGGTCCCCGGGTCCCCAGCTGTTTGATGTGTGCGCAGCTGCCGGCTTCAGATGGCTGCAGACATCCACCTCCCTCTGAAAGATAGCGCGGTCTCCGCGCTCCTGCCGGGTGCTCGGGCGGGCAAAAACCCTTTGCAGTGGGGCTGCCCGCCTGGGAGAGCCCCGTCCAACAGTTCCCCGTCTTCTCCTGGAGGATAACTGGCTCCCAACTTGCCTCCAATCACTCCCAGTGCGACTCCCAGCTGCTCTCTCTCCCTCTGCCCAGCGACAAAGCTCCAGGTGCGTCTGTTTACTCCGCCGCCATTTTTTCCCTCCTCTGTAACCTTAATCTTAACCATAACTCTAACTCTAAAACTATCTCTAACCCTAACCCTAACCCTAACCGTAAACCTAACCTTAGCTCTAACCCTAACACTAACACTAAACCTAGTATTAACCATAACCATAACCCAAACCATGACCATATCTCTGACTGTAAACATAATGCTAGCTCTAACTCTAACCTTAAACCTAGCTCGAACCCTAACCCTAACCCTAAAACCAGATCTAACCCTAACCTAAACCGAACAGTACCTCTAACCCTAATCGTAACCCTAACCTTAAGTCTAGCTATAGCCCTAACCCTAACCCTATCTTTAAACCTAACACTAACCCAAACCTTAACCCTTACCCTAACCCTAAACTAACCCTAACCCTAATCCTAGCTCTAACCATAATTCTAACCCTACCCTAGCTCTAAAACTGAACCTAACCCTAACCCTAACCCTGACCCTAAACCTAGCTCTAACCCTAACCGTAAACCTAACTCTAATCCTAGCTATAACCGTAACCCTAATACTAATCCTAACACTAGCTCGAACCCTAACCTGAAACCAAACCCTACACCTAACCCTAATTCTAACCCTAACCCTAAAACTATTCTACACCTAACCCTATCTCTAACCCTAACCATAATCCTAGCCCTAACCCCAGCCCTAACCCTAGCCCTAACCCTAACCCTATTCCAACCCCTAACCCTGGACATAGGCCATAGCCTAGCCCTAGGCCTCTCTCAAATAATAGCCCTAATCCCACCCTCAACAAAGCTCTAGCCCTAACCAAAATCCAAACCCTAACGCTAGCCCTATCCCTAAACCTAAAGCTATCCCTAACCCTAGCACTAACCCTAACCCTAACACAAAAACTATTATTAATCCTAATCTTAACCAAAACCATAACACTATCTCTAACCCTAACCCTAATGCTAGCTCTAACGCTAACCCTAACCCTAACTCTAACCCTAAACCTAACCCTAGCTCTAACCTTAACCCTAAACCTAATTCTAACCCTAACCCTATTCTACCACTAACCCAAACCCTACCTCTAACCCTACCAGATCCATAGCCCTAACCCTAGCCATAAAACTAGCCCTAACCCTAGTCCTAACCCTGACCCAACCCCTAACCCTAGACTTAGCCCGTAGCCTAGCCCTAGCCCTCTCTCAAATTCTTACCTAAATCCTAACCAAAACCTAACCCTAGCTCTTCCCCTAACCCTAACCTGAATCTAACCCTAAACTTAACTATAACCCTAACCCTTTGTGTAGTCCTAACCTTAACAAAAATTATACCCTTAACCCTAACCATGTCTCCAACACTAACCCTAACCCTAACCTACCTCTAATCTAACCCTAACCCTAACTCTATCCCTAACACTAGCTCTAAACTTAACCATAACTCTAAACCTATCCCTAAATTAATCCTAACTGTAACCCTATACCTAACCTTAACCCTAGCTCTAACACTAAAATAACCCTAACCCTACCTCTACCCTAACCCTAAACCCAACACTAACCCTAAACCTAAACCTACCTCTAACCTTAATCTTAACACAAAACCTAACACTATCTCTAACCCTAACCTTAACCCTAACACTAACCCTAGACCTAACCTTAGCTCTAACCCTAACCATAACACTAAACCTAGCCTTAACCCTAACTCTAACCATAAATCTAACCCTACACTAGCTCTAAAACTAAACCTAACCCTAACCCTAAACATAAACCTAGCTCTAACACTAAGCCAAACCCTAACCCAAACCCTGGCTTTAACCATAACCATAACCCAGACCCTAACCCTAGCTCTAACCCTAATTCTTGCTCTTACCGTAAACCTAACACTAACACTAACATTAACCGGAACCCTAATCATAACCCTACATCTAACCCTAACCCAAACCCTATAACTTAGCTCTAATCCTAACCCTAATCCTAATCCTAACCCTAATCTAACCCTAACCCTAAACCTAAACTTAATCCTAGCTCTAACCCTAAACCTAATCCTAATCCAAACCCTAGCTCTAACCATAGCTCTAACCCTAACCCTAACCCTAAAACTAGCAGAAATCCTAACCCTAACCATAATCATAACCCTATCTCTAATCCTAACCCTAATGCTAGCTCTAAGGCTAACCCTAACCCTAACCCTAGCTCTAAACTTAAAACTAACACGAACCCTCATCATAGACATAACACTAACCCTAACCCTAAACCTAAACCTAACACTGAACCGAAACCTAAACCTAGCCTAGCTCTGACCCTAA
Source organism: Lasiurus borealis (assembly GCA_004026805.1). Classification (NCBI taxonomy): domain Eukaryota; kingdom Metazoa; phylum Chordata; class Mammalia; order Chiroptera; family Vespertilionidae; genus Lasiurus; species Lasiurus borealis. The sequence goes on from PVJN01023228.1 coordinate 3,927, forward strand.
CCCTAACTCTAACCCTAGCTCTAACCCTAAAACTAACTCTAACCCTAACCCTAACTCTAACCGTAATCCTAACCTTAACCCTAACCCTAACCCTAGCTCTAACCCTAACCCTAAACCTAACTCTAAATCTAGCTCTAACCCTAATCCTAATGCTAATCCTAACACTAGCTCTAATCCTAACCCGAATCCTAACCCTACACCTAACCCTAACTTTAACCTTAACCCTAGCCCTATTCTACACCTAACCCTATCTATGACCCTAACCGTAATCCTAGACCTAAACCCAGCCCTAACCCCAACCCTATCCCAACCCCTAACCCTAGACATAGCCCATAGCCTAGCCCTAGGCCTCTTTCAAATAATTGCCCTAATCCTACCCTCAACCAAGTTCTAGCCATGACCAAAATCCAAACCCTAACGCTAGCCCTAACCCTAACCCTAACCCTAAAACTAACGCTATCCCGAACCCTAGCTCAAACCCTAACCCTAACCCTAAAACTATTATTAATACTAATCTTAACCAAAACCATAACACTATCTCTAACCCTAAACATAATGCTAGCTCTAACGCTAATCCTAACACTAACCCTAACCCTAGCTTTAACCCTAAAACTAACCCTAGCTCTAACCTTAACCCTAAACCTAATTCTAACCATAACCCTATTCTACCCCTAACCCAACCCTATCTCTAACCCTACCCTATCCCTGGCCCTAACCCTAGCCCTAACCCAACCCCTAACCCTAGATTTAGCCCATAGCCTAGCCTTAGCCCTCTCTCAAATCCTTACCTAAATCTTAACCTAAACATAACCTAGCTCTTTCCCTAACCCTAAACCTGAATCTAACCCTGAACTTAACCATAACCCTAACCCTCACTCTAATCCTAACCCTAACACAAATTCTACCCATAACCCTTACCATGTCTCTAACCCTAACCCTAACCCTAACCTTCCTCTAACCTAACCCTAACTCTATCCCTAATACTAGCTCTAAACCTAACCATAACTCTAAACCTATCCCTAAATTAATCCTAACTCTTACACTATATCTAACCCTAAGCCTAACCGTAACCCTAGCTCTAACACTAACGTGAACCTAAACCTAACCTCATACCTAACTTTAACCCTAAAACTAAACCTTACCCTAACCCTAACCTTAAACATAAACCTAACCCTAGCTCTAAACCTAATCCTAAGCCTAACTCAAAGCCTAATTCTAACCCTAAACCTGGCTTTAACCTTAACCCTAACCCTAACATTAACCTTATCTCTAACCTTAACACTAGCTCTGACCGAAAAACTAAACCTAAAACTAAACCTAACCCTAACCCTAACCTAACCCTAACCCTACCTCTAACACTAACTCTAACCCTAACCCTAGCCATAACCTTAACCCTAGCTTTAATCCTAACCCTAACCCAAACTCTAACACCAGCTCGAACCCTAAACCTAACCCTAATCATTGCTCTAACCGTAACCCTAACCCTAACACTAACAATAACCCCAACCCTAATTTGACCGTACATCTAGCCCTAACCCAAACCCTAACCCTATCACTAAAACTAACCCTAACCATTACCCTAACCTAACCCTAACCCTAAACCGAGAACTAACCCTAGCTCTAACCCTAAACCTCACCCTGATCCTAACTCTACCACTAACCCTAAACTTAACTCTAACAGTAAACCTAACTCTAGGTCTAATCCGAACCCTAACCCAAACACTAACCCTAGCTCTAACCCTAAACCTAACCCTAACCCTAGCTCTAACCATAACCCTAACCCTAAACCAAACACTAACCCTAAACATAATGCTAAAACTAAGCCTAGCTCTATCCCTAACCCTAACACTAACTATAACCCTAGCTCTGAACCTAACACCACCTCTAACCTTATCCGTAAACCTACGCCTAATCATACCTCTAAGCATAACTCTAAACCTAATCCTAACCCTGTCTCTAACCCTAAACCTAACCATAGCTCTACCCTAATTCTGTCTCTAAGGCTAAACTTAACCGTAACCCTAACCCTAGCTCTAAACCTTATTCTAACACTATCCCTAAAACTATCCCTAACCCAAATCCTAGCCTAACCCTAACCCTAACACTAACCCTAACCCTAACCCTAACCTTAGTATAACCCTAACCCTAAACCTAGCTCTAACCCTAACCCTAATCGTAATCCTAATCGTAACCGTAGCTCTAACCCTAACCCTAAACCTAAACCTCCACCTAATCCTAATTCTAACCCTAACCCCATTCTACCCCTAACCCTAACCCTATCACTAACCCTACCTCTAAACTTAAAATTAACCATAACCCCAACCCTAAAACTAAACCTAACCCTAACCATAACCATAAACGAAGACCTAACCTTAGCTCTAACCCTAATCCTAACATTAAACCTAGTATTAAAGCAAACCAGGATCATATCTCTGACCCTAAACCTAACGCTAGCTCTAACTCTAACCCTAAACCTAGCTCTAACCTTAACCCTAACCCTAACACTAGACCTAACCTTAACCATAACCCTAAAGCCAGCTCTAACCCTAACCTAAACCTAAAACTACCTCTAACCCTAATCATAACCCTAACCCTAAATCTAGCTATATCCCTAACGCTAACACTATCTCTAACCCTAACTCTAACCCTAGCTCAAACACTAAAACGAACCCTAACCCTATCTTTAACCCTAACCCTAGGTCTAATCCTAACCCTAACACTAAGCCTAAGTCTACCTCTAACCCTAACCCTAACGCTAACCCTAGCTCTAACCTTAATCTTAAACCTACCCCTAATACTAAACCTATTCCTAAACCTAACCTAGCTCTAATCCTCACCCTAACCCTAATCCTAACTCTAACCATAACCCTAACCCTAACCCTAATTTAGCTCTAACCCTAACCCTAAAAATAGCTCTAACCCTAACCCTAAACCTAACCGTAACACTAAACCTAATCCTAAACATAACCTAGCTCTAATCCTCACCCTAACCCTAACCCTAGCTGTAACCCTAAACCTAACCCTAACCCTAAACCTAGCTCTAACCCAAACCCTACTTCTAACCTCTAACCCTAACCTTAACCATAACCTTAACACTAGCTCTAAACTAACCCTAAACCTAATCCTCACACTAAAACTAAACCTAAACATAATCCTAGCTCTAACCCTAACCCTAACCGTAGCTCTAACTTTTCACCTAATCCTAGCTCTAACCCAAACCCTACCATTAACCATGAACCTAACCTTAACCCTAACCCTAATTCTAGGTCGAACCCTAAACCCAAACCTAACCCTAACCCTAATCCTAGCTCTAAGGCACACCCTAACTCTAACCCTAACCCTGATCTTAACCCTAACCCTAACCCTAGCTCTAACCCTAACCCAAAACCTAACCCTAAACCTAATCCTAAACCTAATCCTAGCCCTAACTCTAAGCCTAACCCTAACTCTAGCTCTAACCCCAACCTAACCCTAAGCCTAACACTACCTCTCATCCTAATCCCAAACCTAACCCTAATCCTAAACCTAGCCCTAACCCTAACCCTACCTCTAACCCCAACCCTGACTTTAACCCTAAACCTAACCCTAATCCTTGCTCTAATGGTAACCCTAAGCCTAACCCTAACACTGAAACTAACACTAACCAGCACCCTAATCCTAAACCTAGATGTAACCCTAACATGAACCCTAACTCTATCACTAACATTAATCCTAACCCCAAGCCAAACCCCAACCCGAACTCTAACCATAGGTCTAACCAGAACCCTAACACTATGTCTAACCCTAACCCTAACCCTAGAACTAACCCTGGCTCTAAACCTAACCATAACCCTAATCCTAACCCTACCTCTAACCCTAACCCTAAACCTTAAGTCTAATGCGTACCCTAACCCAAAGCCTAACCCCAGCCTCAAACAGTTGGAATCCATGCTGACAGAGCTTTCACATCTGAAGGAAAGTGCCTAGTTACTGTTATATCCTGGTCACACACACGAGAAGTGAGTGAGAGGGCAGTTATTTTTTCAATTTAGTGTAAATGAGAGTGGATTCTAAGGATTGCTCACACCTTAAACCTTAATTATCCCAGGACTCAGATACCATAACAAGTTAATTACATAAGCTGTTTGGATCATCTAGGGTTAGATTTAGGGGTAGGGTTACGGTTAGAACTAGGGTTAGGGTTAGGGCTAAGTTTAGGGTTAGGTCTTGGGTTAGGACTTGGGCTGGGTTATATGTGAGGGAAAGGGCTAGTGTTAGATTTAGAGATAGAGTTAGTGATTAGGCTAAGGTTAGTGTTAGGGCAAGGTTGAGCATTAGGTTTAGGCTCAGGGTATGGTTAGGGGTAGGGTTTGTAATAGTGTTAGAGTTCAAATTCGATTTAGGTTAAAGATTAGAGTTTCTGTTAGGTTTATTGTTTGGAATCGAGCTTGGTTTATGACAGTTCTAGACGTGGGTTAAAGCTACGGATTCGGCTAATTTAGGATTAGGGTGTAAGTATAGTTAGAACCCACAAAGAATGTGCTTGATTCATGTTACAAAAGAGAATTAAAGACTGAATTAACATTGGTAGATGAGTTAAACATTTAGGACAGTCCTCCAAACACTAGAAACATCAGTTTTAGAAGCCTTCATCTACTTAAGAAGGAGAATTGTTTCTTCCCAGAAATAAGTAGTGAAAAGAGTACAGTCCTGTCCCGGAAGCTACCTACATTGCAAGACAGTCTGAGTGGCCATGTTAACAAATGGTTGCTTAAACCATACCTCTCATTGTCATAATTCTCAAATAATGTATGAAAATGGAAACGTCTTGCAAGCATAATAGAGCTGTGACATTTTACCAATGTGACTGAAACACTGGCAGCATGATGGATGAATCTGAATCCCATGCAGTGTGGAAAAACCATGAATTTTCTATTTCAAGAGCTGTGAAAAGGGAGATAGCCTTTAATTTGAAATATTTTACATTTATACAGCATTTAGCCCTGGAAAATGGTTGTATTAATACCAGAGATTCAAAAATGAATGAGCCTGAATCACTGTTCCAAGAGAATAACACTGACAATTCCCATTAAAAATCTGGAAAAATGTGTAGGAAGGTGCCTGAAACAGAAAGAATTCATGTTCTTAGATTCTAAAGAAAATAAGGACACTGTAGATCCACTTGTAAAATGTGTTCAAAGCGTAGACAAGTGAGTGTGATACTGTATATATTTATTACTCAGTGGGAATGATGTGGCATTTTCAGAAGGATATTGATGAAACATAAGCTCATTATGCTACAGCTGCTATAATTCTACAATTATTCGCAACTAGAAGCAACCAAACTGATGAACTAGAGTTCAAAGCAGTAAATATATACATTTGAGAAGCAGGCCTATTGATCCCAAGGCTAAGTGTAGGACTAGGGTTAGGTTAGAAACCAGAAATTCTCGAGAAAGGAGCTAGAATCACTGGACAAAAGGAATCAAAGTTTGAGTTTACACAAGGGAAGACTAGGGAAATATGTAGTAAATTGCCTCAAACAGTTGGAATCCATGCTCAAAGAGCTTTCATATCTGAAGGAAAGTGCTTAGTCACTTATATCCTGGTCACACGCATGAGAAGTGAGTGAGAGGGCAGTTACTTTTTCAATTTAGTGTAAATTAGAGTGGAATCTAAGGATTGCTCACACCTTAAATCTTGATATTCACAGGACTCAGATACCATAACAAGTTAATTACATAAAGCTGTTAGGATAGTTTAGGCTTAGGTTTAAGGCCAGGGCTAGGGTTAGATTTAGGGGTAGGGTTACGGTTAGAACCCTGGTTAGGGTTAGGACTAGCGCTAAGTTTAGAGTTAGGACTTGGGTTAGGACTACTGAGTTTATTGTAAGGGCAAGGGCTAGTGTTAGATTTAGAGATAGAGTTAGTGTTTGGCCTAGGGTTAGTGTTAGGCCAAAGATTAGCATTAGGTTTAGGCTTAGGGTTTGGTTAGGGTTAGAGTTTTTAAGAGTGTCAGAGTTCAAATTCGATTTAGGTTAAAGGTCAGAGTTTCTCTTAGGTTTATTGTTTGGAATCGAGCTTGGTTTACGACAATTCTAGGCTTGGGTTAAGGCTACGGATTCGGCTAATTTAGGATTATGGTGTAAGTATAGTTAGAATTCACAAAGAATGTGCTTGATTCACTTTACAAAAGAGGATTAAGGACTGAATTAACATTGATAGATGAGTTAAACATTTAGGACAGTCCTCCAAACACTAGAAACATCAGTTTCAGGAGCTTTCATCTACCTAAGAAGGAGAATTGTGCCTTCCCAGAAATACGGTTTGAAAAGAGTACAGTCCATCCCCGGATGCTGCCTACATTACAAGACAGTCTGAGTGGCCACGTTAACAAATGGTTGCTTAAAGCATAATTCTCATTTTCATAGTTCTCACATAATGTATGAAAATGGTAACGTCTTGCAAGCATAATAGTACGGTGACATTTTAGCAAGGAGACTGAAACACTGGCAGCATGATGGATGAATCTGAATCCCGTGCAGTGTGGAAAACCACGAATTTTGTATTTCAGTAGCTGTGAAAAGTGAGATAGTCTTTAAATTTGAAATACTTAACATTTATACAGCATTTAGCCCTTAAGCGTGGTTGAATTAATACCAGAGATTTACAAATGAATGAGCTTGAACCACTGTTCCAAGAGAATAACACTGACAATTAACCCTAGGTCTAACCCTAACCCTAAACCTAAACCTAGCATTAACCCTAATCCTAACCCTAACTCTCACCCTGCACTAACCATAAAACTAAACCTAGATCTAACCCTAACGCGAGCTCTGAACTGATCCCTAACCCTAACCCTAACCATAACTCTAAGACTAACCCTAAACGTAACCCTAACCCTAGCTCTAACACTAAACCTAAACCTAGCTCTACCCCTAACCCTAACCCTGAAGCTATTCCTGAACTAAACCCTAACCGTAACCCCAGCACTAAACCGAACACTAATGCGAGTTCAAACCTTAAACCTAACCCTGTCTCTAACCCTAACCCTAACCCTAACCTACCTCTAACCTAACCCTAGCCCTAACTCTATTCCTAACCCTAGATCTAAACCTAACTATAACTCTAAACCTATCCCTAAAGTAATCCTATCTCTAACCCTATCTCTAATCATAACACTAGCTCTAACTCTAACCATAAAACTAAGACTAACCCTAAATCTAATCCTAAACCTAACCCTATTTCTAACCCTAACCCTAGCTCTAATCATATCATTAACCCTAACCCTAACCCTAGCTCTAAGCCTAACCCTAACCCTAACCCTGATCTTTTATCTAGCTCTAATCCTAAACCAAACCCTAGATCTACCCCTAACCCTAACCCTGTCTCTAAAGATAAACTTAACTGTAAGCCTAATCCTAGCTCTAACCCTAACCCTAACACTGAAACTAACCCTATCCCTAACCTTAACCCTGGTCTAATGCTAAATTAAATGAAATTCTAACCCTAGCTCTAAACTTAAACCTAACACTAACCTTAACCCTATTCTTAACCCCAACCCTAGATCTAACCCTAACTCTAACCAAAATCCTAAACCTAACCCTAGCTCTAACCCTATCCGTAACCCTACCTCGAATCTTAACCTTCACGCTAACCCTAAACCGAGCTCTAAACCTCACAGAAACCCTAACCCTATCTCTAAACCTAACCCTAACCCTAACCATAACCATACTCCCAACCCTCGCTTTGACCCTAACACTAATCCTAACCCTAACCTTACATCTAACCCTAACCCTGGCTCTAAACTTATCCCTATCCCTAAACCTTACCATAGCTCTAAGGCTAACCCTAAACATAACCCCAAACCTAGCTCTAACACTAAACCTAACCCTAGCTCTACCCTTAACCCTAACCCTGAAGCTAACCCTGAACTTAACTGTAACCCTAACCTTAGCTCTAAAAATAAACATAACTCTAAACCTATCTTTAAGTTAATCATAACTCTAACTCTATCTCTAACCATTACATACCTCTAACTCCAACCATAAATCTAACCCTAAACCTAATCCTAAACGAAACCCTAGTTCTAACCCTAACCCTAGCTCTAAGCCTAACCCTAACCCTAAACCTGACCTTATCCCTACCGCTAACCTTAAACCAACCCTAGCTCTACCCTAACCCTAACCCTGTCTCAAATGCTAAAGTTAACTGTAACCCTAACCCTAGCTCTAACCCTAACCCTAACACTAAAATTAACCCTATCACTAACCCTAAACCTAGCTCTAACCCTAACACTAATACTAACTCTAACCCTATCCCTAACTCTAACCCTAGTTCTAACACTAAACCTAACCATAATCCTAATCCTAAACCTAGCTCTAACCCTAACCAAAACCCTACCTCTAACCTAACATTAACCCTAGCCTTCACCCTAGCTCTAAACCTAACACAAACCCTAACCCTATCTCTAAACCAAACCCTAACCCTAGCCCTAGACCTAACCTTAGCTCTAACCCTAATATAACACTAACCCTAACCCTAACTCTAGCTCTATCCCTAACCCTAACCATATCACTAACCCTAACAGTAACCCTAACCTTAACCCTGACCCTAACCCTAAACCTAACCCTAAACCTAACCCTAACTCTAGCTCAATCCCTATCCCTAACCGTATCTCTAACCCTAACACTAACCCTAACCTTAAGTCTAACCCTAAGCCTAAACCTAACCCAAACCCAACACTATCCCTAAACTTAACCTTAAACTTACCCATAACCCTAACCCTAACCCTAACTCTAACCAAAGACCTAATCCTAGGTCTAACCCTAACCTTAAACTTAAACCTAGCATTAACCCTAATCCTAACTATAACTGTAACCCTAGCACTAACCCTAACCCTAACCCTAGCTCTAACCTTAAACCTAAGCCTAACCCTACCTTTAACCCTACCACTGGCTCTAACCCTAACCCTAACACTAAGTCTGGTTCTAACCCTAACCCTAAACCTAACCCTAATACTAAACCTAATCTTAAACCTAACCCTAACTCTTACCCTAACTCTAACCCTAAACCTAGATCTAACCCTACGCTAACCCTAAGCCTCACCCTAGCTCTAACACAAACCCTATATCTAACCCTAACCCTAACGTTAACCCTATTCTTAACCCTAGCTCTAACCCTAACCCTGACATTACCATAAACCTAATCCTAAACCTAACACTAGCTCTAACGCTAACTCAAACCCTAAACCTAGCTCTAACCCTAAAACTAACCTTAACCCTAACCCTAGCTCTAACACAAACTCTACCTCTAACCCTAACCCTAACCTTAACCCTAACCTTAACCATAGCTCTAACCCTAACCCGAACACTAAACATTAACCTAAACCTAATCGTCAACCTAACCCTAGCTCTAACCCTAAACCTAATGCTAGCTCAAACCTTAACCCTAAACCTAATTCTAACCCTAACCCTAACACTATTCTACCCCTAACCCAAACCCTATCTCTAACCCTAATCCTAGCCCTCGCCATAAACCTAGCAATAACCCTAGTCCTAACCCTAACCGAACCGCTAACCCTTGACTTAGCCTATAGTCTAGCCCTAGCCCTCTCTCAAATCCTTACCATAATCCTACCCTAAACATAAAAATAGATCTTCCTCTAACCCTAACCCTGACTCTAACCCTGAACTTAATAGTAACCCTAACCCTAGCTCTAACCCTAAACCTAATGCAAGTTCTACCCTTAACGCTAACACTGTCTCTAACCCTTACCCTAACCCTAACCCTAACCCTAACCTACCTCCAACCTAAACCTAACCCTAACTCTATCCCTAACCCTAGCTCTAAACCGAACCATAACTCTAAACCTAACCCTAAATTAATCCTAACTCTAACCCTATCTCTAAACCTAATCCTAACCCTAACCCCAGCTCAAACCTTATCAGTAAACCTAACCCCAACCCTACCTCTAAGCCTAACCCTAACCCTGGGTTAACGCTAAACTTAACCGTAACTCTAACCCTAGATCTAAACCTAACCCTAATACTAACACTAACCGTATCCCTAAACCTAACCCTAGCTCTAACCCTAACCCTAACACTAACCCTAACCCTAGCCCTAACCCTAAACCTCGCTCTAACCCTAACCCTAACCATAATCCTATTCCTAACCTTAGCTCTAACCCTAACCGTAACACTACCTCTAACCTTAACCTTAACCGTAACCTTAAATACAAGGACTTAACCTAACAGAAACTCTAACCCTAACTCTAAACCTAACCCTAATCCTAACCCTAACCCTAACCCTAACCATACACCTAACCCTAGCTCTAACCCTAACGCTAATCCTCACCCTAACCCAAGATCTAACTCTAACCCTAGCTCTAACCTTATCCCTATCCCTAACCCTAATCATAGCTCTAAGGCTAACCCTAAACCTAACCCTAAACCTAGCTCTAACACTAAACTTAACCCTAGCTCTACCCCTAACCCTAACCCTGAAGCTAAACCTAAACTTAACAGTAACCCTAACCCTAGCTCTAAGCCTAACCCTAGCGCGAGTTCACCCTTAACCCTAACCCTGTCATTAACCCTAACCTTAACGCTAACCCTAACCTACCTCTAACCTAAACCTAACCCTAACTCTATTAGTAACCCTAGCTCTAAACCTAACCATAACTCTAAATCTATCCCTAAATTAATCCTAACTCTAACCCTATCTCTAAAAGTTACACTAGCTCTAAATCTAACCAAAAACCTAACACTAACCCTAAACCTAATCCTAAACCTAACCCTAGTTCTAACCCTAAACTTGCTCTAATCTTATCATTAACCCTAACACTAAACCTAGCTAAAAGCCTAACATTACCCCTAACCCTAACCCTAGCTCTAACAGAAACCCTACCTCTAACCCTAACCCTAACCCTAACCCTAACCTTAATCCTAGCTCTAACCCTAAGCCTAAACATTACCCGAAACCTGATCCTAAAAATAACCCCAGATCTAACCCTAACCCTAACCCTAGCTCTAAGCCTAACTCTAACACAGGTTCAACCCTTAACACTAACCCTGTCTCTAACCCAACCATAAGACTAACCTACCTCTAACCTAACCTTAACCCTAACTCTATCCCTAACCCTAGCTCCAAAACTAACTATAACTCTAAACCTATCCCTAAATTAATACTAACTCTAACCCTATCGCTAACAATAACACTAGCTCTAACTCTAACCATAAACCTAACCCTAACCCTAAACCTAATCCTAAGCCTAACCCTAGTTCTAACCCTAACCCTAATGCTACCTCTAATCTTATCATTAAACCTAACACTAACCTTAGCTCTAAGCCTAACCCTACCCCTAACCCTAACCCTAGCTCTAACACAAACCCTACCACTAAACCAAACCCTAAACTTAACCCTAACCTTAACCCTAGTTCTAACCCTAACCCTAAATATTACCCTAACCCTGATCCTAAAAATAACCCTAGCTCTAACCCTAACCCTACCCTAGCTCAAACCTTAACCATAAATCTAATTCTAACCGTAACCCTAACCCTATTCTATCCATAACCCAAACCGTATCTCTGAACCTAACCCTAGCTCTAGCCCTAACCCTAGTCCTAACCCTAGTCCTAACCCTAACCCTAAACCAACCCCTAACCATTGACTTAGCCCATAGCCTAGCCCAAGCCCTCTCGCAAATCCTTACACTAATCTTACCCTAAACTTAACCCTAGCTCTTCCCCTCACCCTAAACCTGACTCTAACCCTGAACTTAGCCATAATTCTAACCCTACCTCTAATCTTCACCTTAACGCAAGTTCTACCCTTAATCCTAACCCTGTCTCTAACCATAACCCTAACCCTAAACTACCTCCAACCTAACCCTAACCTTAACTCTATCCCTAACCCTAGCTCTAAACCTAACCACAACTCTAAACCTAACCCTAAATTAATCCTAAGTCTAACCCTATCTCTAACCCTATCTCTAACCCTAACCCCAGCTCAAACCTTATCAGTAAACTTAAGACTAATCCTACCTCTAAGCCTAACCCTAACCCTAATCCTGACCTTACGCCTAGCTGTAACCCTACCCCTAACTCTCGATCTAACCCTAACCCTAATCCTAACACTATCTCTCACACTAACACTAACCGTCACCCTAACCCTAGCTATAACCCTAACCCTAAACCAAACCCTACCCAAAATCTATCCCTAAAATTTACCCTAGCTCTAACCCTAACCCTAACCCTAAACGTAGACCTAACAATAACCCTAATCCTAACCCCAATACTAAACCTAACCCTAGCTCTAACACTAACCGAAACCCTACCTCTAACCTTAACATTAAACCTAACCCTAACCCTAGCACTAAATCTAACAGAAACCCTAACACTAACACTAACCCTAACCCTAGACCTAACCTTAGCTCTAACCCTAATCTAATCCTAACCCTAACGCTAACTCTAACCCTAACGCTAACTCTAGCTCTATCCCTAACCCTAACCATATCTCTAACCCTAACACTAACCCTAACCCTTTACCTAACACTAACCCTAGCTCTAAGCCTAAACCTAACACTAAACTTAACCCTATCCCTAACCATAACCCTAGCTCTAAACCTAACCCTAACCATAATCCTTATCAAACCCTAGGTCTAACCCTAACCCTAACACTAACCCCAACCCTATCCCTAACCCTAACCATAGCTCTAACCCTAAACCTAATGCTAACCCTAAACCTAGACCTAATCCTAGGCCTAACCGAAACCCTAAACCTAAATCTAGCATTAACCTTAATCCTAACCCTAACTGTAAACCTAGCACTAACTCTAACTCTAACCCTAGCTCTACCCTTAAACCTAACCCTAACACTAGCTCTAACCCTAACCCTAAGCCTAGTTCTAACCCTAACCCTAAAATTAACCCTAACACTATACCCAATCCTAAACCTAACCTCTAACCCTAACTCTAACCCTAAACCTAGCCCTAACCTAAACCTAACCCTAACCCTAACCCTAGCTCCAACACAAACCCTACCTCTAACCTTAACCCTAACCCTAACCCTAACCCTAACTGTATCTCTAACCCAAACATTAACCCTAATCTTAACCCTAACACTAACCCTAACCTAACCCTAACCCTAACCCTAGACCTAAACTTAGCTCTAACCCTAACCCTAAACCTAATCCTAACCTTCACTCTAGCTCAATCTGTAACCCTAACCATATCTCTAACCCTAAAAATAACCCTAAACTTAACCCTAAGGCTAAGCATAAACCTAACCCTAAACCCAACCCTACCCCTAACCTTAACCTTAAACTTAACCAAAACCCTAACCCTAACCCTAACCCCAACCCTATAACTAACCGTAACCCTAGCTCTAACCCTAACCCTAAAGCTAACCCTAACCGTAGTACTAATCCTAGGTCTAACCCTAACCCTAAACTTAAACCTAGCACAAACCCTAACTCTAACCCTAGCTGTAACCCTAACCATAACCCTAACCCTAAATCTAGTTCTAACCCTAACCCTAACCTAACCCTAACACTAAACCTAATCTTAAACCGAACCCTAGCTCTAACCCTAACTCTAACCCTAAACCTAGCTCTAACCCTAAAGCTAACACTAACATTAACCCTAGCTCTAACACAAAACCTATCTCTAACCTTAACCTTAACCTTAACCCTATTCTTAACCCTACCTCTAACCCTAACCCTAACATTACCCTAAACGTAATCCTAATCCTAACCCTAGCTCAAACCTTAATCCTAAACCTAATTCTATCCCTAACCCTAACCCTATTCTACCCCTAACCCAAACCCTATCAATAACCCTAACCCTATCCTAAGCCCTAACCCTAGCCCTAACCCTAATCCTAACCCTAACCCAAACCCTAAATCTTGACTTAGACCATAGCATAGCCCTAGCCCTCTCACAAATCTTTACCGTAATCCTACCCTAAACATAACCCTAGCTCTTCCCCTAACCCTAACTCTGACTCTAATCCTGAACTTAACTGTAACCCTAACCCTAGCTCTAACCCTAATCCTAATGCAATTTCTACCCTTAACCCTAACCCTGTCTCTAACCCTAACCCTAACCTACCTCCAACCTAACCCTAACCCTAACTCTATCCCTAACCCTAGCTGTAAACCTTACCATAACTCTAAACCTAACCCTAAATTAATCCTAACTCTAACCCTATCTCTAAATCTAACCCTAATCCTATCCCCAGCTCTAACCTTATCAGTAAACCTAACCCCAACCCTACCTCTAAGCATAACCCTAACCTAACCTTGACCCTAACCATAGCTCTAACCCTAAAACTAACCCTACTTCTGCCCCTAACCCTTACCCTTGTCTAATGCTAAACTTAACCGTAACTCTAACCCTAGCTATAAACCTAACCATAACTCTAAACCTATCCCTAAATTAATCCTAACTCTAACCCTATCTCTAAACCTAAAACTAGCACTAACTCTAACCATAAACCTAAACCTAACCCTTAACCTAATCCTAAACCTAACCCTAGTTTTAAACCTAACCCTAGCTCTAATCTTATCATTAACCCTAACACTAACCCTAGCTCTAAGCCTAATCCTAACCCTAACTCTGACCCTATCCATAGCTCTAACCCTAAACTTAACCCTAGCTCTACCCCGAACCCTAACGCTGTCTCTAAGGCTAAAATTAACGTAACCCTAACCCTAGCTCTAACACTAACCCTAACGTTAACCCTAACCTTATACATAAACCTAACCCTAGCTCTATCCCTAACCCTAACCCTAATCCTAATCCTAAACCTAGCTCTAACACTAACCGAAACCCTACCTCAAACTTTAACATTAAGCCTAACCCTAACCCTAGTTCTAAACCTAACAGAAACCCTAACCCTAACCCTATCTCTAAACCTAACCCTAAACCTACCCTAACAATAGACCTAACTTAGCTCTAACCCTAATCTAACCCTAACCCTAACTCTAGCTCTATCCCTAAACCTAACCTTATCTCTAACCCTAACCCTAACCTTAACCCTAACCGTAACACTAGGTCTACACAGAACCCTAAGATTATCTCTAACCCTAACCCTAACCCTAACCTTAACCAAAGAATTAATCCTTACTCTAACCCTAACCCTAACCCTAATCCTACCTTAATCCTAACCTTAACCCTAAACCTAACCCTAACCCTAGGTTTAAATAGAACCCTAACCCAAACCCTAACCCTAGGTCTCACATTAAACCTAACCCTAACCCTAGCTCTAACCATAAACCTAACCCTAAACCAAACCCTACCCCTAAACCTAATCCTAAAAATAACCCTAGCTCTATCCCTAACCCAAACACTAACCCTAACCCTATATCTAACCCTAACGCTAGCTCTAACCTTATTCCTATCCCTAATCGTAACCCTGCTTTTAAGCCTAACCCTAAACCTAACCGAAACCATATCTTTAACCTTAAACCTAACCCTAGCTATAGCCCTAACCCTCACCCTGTCTGTAACGCTAAACTTAAATGTAACCCTAACCCTAGCTCTAACCCAAACCCTAACGCTAACCGTAACCCTATCCCTAACCCTAATCCTAGCTCTAACCCTAACCCTAACATTAACCCTATCCCTAACCCTAACCTTAGCTCTAACCCTAACCCTAAACCTAGCTCTAACCCTTACCCTAATCCTAATGCTAACCCTAGCTTTAACCCTAACCCTAACCCTAACCCTATTCTATCCCAAACACTAACAATATCTCAACCCTAAAACTAACCCTAACCTTAACCGTAAACCTAAACCTAACCCTAACCCTAGATCTAAACTTAATCTTAACCATAACCCTAACCCTAACCCTATGTCTAACCCTAACACTAATGCTAATCCTAACCCCAGAGCTAATCCTTGGTCTAACCCTAACCCTACACCTAGCATTAACCCTAATCCTAACCCTAACCGTAACCTTAGCACTAAACCTAACTCCTACCCTAGCTCTAACCCTAAACCTAATCCTAACCCTATCTTTAACCCTAACCCTAGCTCTAATCCTAACTCTACAATAACCCTAAGTCTAGCTCTAACCCTAAACCTAACCATATCACTAAACCTAAGCCTAAGCCTAACCCTCAAACTAACCTAAACGTAAACCTAACGCTAGCTCTAAAGCTAACCCTCACCTAAACCTAGCTCTAACCATAACCATAACCCTAAACCAAACCCTAACCGTTAAACTAATCCTAAAACTATTCCTGTCTCCATCCGTAAACCTAAACCTGACCCTAACCCTAGCTCTACCCCTAACACTAACCCTGTCTCTATCGCTAAACTTAACCCTAACCCTAACCAAAGCTCTAACCCTAACTCTACCTTTAACCTTAACCTTAACCCTAAACCTAACCCTAGCTGTAAACCTAACAGAAACCCTAACCCTATCTCTAACCATAACCCTAACCCTAATTCTAAGCGTAGCTCTAACCCTAATCTAACCCTAATCCTAACCCTAACCCTAACCCAAAACCTAACACTAGCTCTAGTCATAAACATAAACCCTAACCCTATATCTAACCATAACATTAACCCTAAACCAAAACCTAATCCTAAACGTAACCCTATCCCTAAGATTAACCCTAGCTCTAACCCTAAGCCTAACAATAACTCTTGCTCTAACCCTTACCCTAACCCTAAAACTAGCATTAACCCTAACCCTAACCATAACCCTATCTCTAACCCTAACCTAATGCTAGCTCTAACACTAACCCTAACCCTAAACCAACCTCTAAACTTAACATTAACCCTAAACCTAACCCTAGCTCTAAACCTAACACAAACCCTATCCCTATCTCTAAACCTAACCCTAACCTAACCCTAACCCTAGACCTAACCTTAACTCAAACCCTAACCCTAACACTAAACCTAGCATTAACCCTAAACCTAGCTCCAATCCTAACTCTACAATAACCCTAAGTCTAGCTCTACAATAACCCTAAACTTAACCATAACCCTATCTCTGACCCTAAACCTAAATCTAGCTCTAACCATAACCCTAACACTAACAATAGCTTTAATCCTAATCCTAACCCTAAAACCAGCTCTAACCCTAACCTAAAACTACCACTACCACTAACCATAACCGTAACCCTAAACCTAACTCTAGTTCTATCCCTAACCCTAACCGTATCTCTAACAATAACACTAACTCTAACCATAACCCTAACCTAACCCTAACTCTAACCTTAATCTTAACCATAACCCTAACCCTAACCCTATGTCTAACCCTAACCCTAATGCTAACCCTAACCCCCGAGCTAATCCTTGGTCTAACCCTAACCCTAACACTAAACTTTGCATTAACACTTATCCTAACCCTAACCATAACCTTAGCACTACACCTAACTCCTACCCTCGCTCTAACCCTAAACCTAATCCTACACCTATCTTAAACCCTAACCCTAGCTCTAATCCTAACTCTACAATAACCCTAAGTGTAGCTCTAACCCTAAACCTAACCATAGCACTAAACCTAACCCTAAACCTAACCCTCACACTAACCTAAAAGTAAACCTAACCCTAGCTCTAACGCTAACCCTCACCTAACCCTCTAACAATAACTCTAACCCTAAACCAAACCCTAACCTTTAAACGAATCCTAAAACTAACCCTATCTCTATCCGTAAACCTAACCCTGACCCTAACCCTAGCTCTATCCCTAACCCTAGCTCTACCCCTAACACTGACCCTGTCTCTATCGCTACACTTAACCCTAACCTTCGCCATAGCTCTAACCCTAACCCTAACACTAACCCTAACCCTAACCCTAATCCTAACTCTAACCATAATCCTAACACTAACACTAACCCTAATCTTAATCCTAACCCTAGCTCTAGCCCTAACCCTAAACCTAACCTAAACCTAACCCTACACCTAACCCTAACCCTAACACTAACACTAAACGCAAACCTAATCCGAATCCTATATCTAATGCTAACACGAACCCTAACCCTATCACTAACACGAACCCTAACCCTAACCCTAACCCTAACCCTAGAACTAACCCTAGCACTAACCCTAACCCTAACCCTAACATTAACCATAACGCAAAACATGACCATATCTCTGACCCTAAACCTAACGCTAGCTCTAACTCTAACCCTAAACATAGCTCTAACCTTAACCCTAACCCTAACACTAGCTCTAACTCTAACCCTAACCCTAAAAGCAGATCTAACCCTAACCTAAACCTAACACTACCTCTAACACTAATCGTAACCCTAACCCTAACTATAGCTATATCCCTAACCCTAACTCTAACCCTAACACTAACCCAAAACTTAAGTCTAATTCTAAATTTCACCCTAACCCTAACCTTATCTCTAACCTTAAACTTAACCATAACCCTAACCCTAATGATAAACCTAACCCTAGACCTAATCCTAGGTCAACCCTAACCCTTACCCTAAACCTAGCATAACCCTAATCCTAAAACTAACCGTAACCCTAGCGCTAACCCTAACTCTAAACCTAGCTCAAACCATAAACCTAAGCCTAACCCTAACTTTAACCCTAACCCTAACCCTAAGTCTTGTTCTAACCCTAACCCTAACCCTACCTATAAACCTAATCCTAAACCTAACCCTAACACTAAACCTAATTCTAAACCTAACCTAGCTCTAATACTCACCCTAAAGCTAAACCTAGCTCTAAACCTAAACCTAGCTCTAACCCAAACCCTACCTCTAACCCTAACCCTAACTTTAACCATAACCCTAAACCTAGCTCTAACCTAAACCTAAACCTAACCCTCATACTAAACCTAAACCTAAACCTAATCGCAGCTCTAACCCTAACCCTAACCCTAACCGATGACCTAACCTTAGCTCTAACGCTAACCCTAACACTAAACCTAGTATTAACCCTAACCATAACCCAAACCATGACCATATCTCTGACCCTAAACCTAATGCTAGCTCTAACTCTAACCCTAAACATAGCTCTAACTTTAACCCTAACCCTAACACTAGCTCTGCTTCTAACCCTAACCCTAAAACCAACTCTAACCCTAATCTAAACCTAACACAACCTCTAACCCTAATCTTGAGCCTAACCCTAACTCTAGCCATATCACTAACCCTAACCCTATCTCTAACCCTAACACTAACCCTAATTCTAAACTTAACCCTAACCCTAACCTTATCTCTAATCTTAAACTTAACCATAACCATAACCATAACCATAACCATAACCATAACCCTATCTCTAACCCTAACCCTAATGATAACCCTAACCCTAGACCTACTCCTAGGTCTCACCCTAACCCTTACCCTAAAACTAACATAACCCTAATCATAACACTAACCGTAACCCTATCGCTAACCTAACTCTAACACTAGCTCAAACCCTAAACCTATACCTAACCCTATCTTTAACCCTTACCCTAGCTCTAACAATAACCCTAATCCTAACAGTAACCCTAATTTAGCTGTAAACCTAAACCTAACAATAGCTCTAACCCTAACCGTAAACCTAACCCTAACACTAAACCTAACCTAGCTCTAATCCTCACCCTAACCCTAACCCTAGCTGTAACCCTAAACCGAAACCTAACCCTAACCCTAACTCTAACCCAAACCCTACTTCTAACCCCAACCCTAACCTTAACCATAACCATAACACTACCTCTAATCTAACCCTAAACCTAATCCTCACACTAAACCTAAACTTAAACAGAACCCTAGCTCTAACCCGAACCTAACCCTAGCTCTAACCTTAAACCTAACCCTAGCTCTAACCCAAACCCTACCATTAACCAAAAACCTAACCTTAACCCTAACCCTAATCCTAGCTCTAACCCTAACCCTATACCTAACCCTAAACCTAATCCTAAACCTAGCCTAGCTCTAACTTTAAGCTTAACCCTAACCCTAGGTCTAACTCTAACCTAACCCTCACCCTACCTCTAACCCTAAACCTAAACCTAACCCTAACCCTGAACCTAACCCTAACACTAAACCTAATCCTAAACCTAACCTAGCTCTAATACTCACCCTAACCCTAAACATAGCGGGTAACCCTAACCCTAACCCTAACTCTAACCTTAGCTCTAAACCTAACCCTAAACCAAATCCTAAATCTAATCCTAGTTCTAACCCTAAGCCTAACCCTAACTCTAGCTCTAACCCTAATCCAAATCTAACACTAACCCTAAACCTAACCCTACCTCTAACCCTAACCCTAGCTTTAACCCTAACCCTAACCCTAATCCTTGCTCTAATGGTAACACTAACCCTAACACTAAACTAACCGGAACCCTAATCCTAAACCTAGATTTATCCCTAACACGAACCCTAACTCTATCACTAACACTAATCCTAACCCCAAGCCAAACCCTAACCCGAACTCTAACCATAGGTCTAACGGAACCCTAACACTATGTCTAACCCTAACCCTAACCCTAATCCTAACCCTAACTCTAACCCTAACCCTAACCCTAACCCTAGGACTAATGAGAACACGAACCTAAAGCCTAACCGTAGCCTCAAAGAGCTTTCATATCTGAAGGAAAGTGCTTAGTCACTGTTTTATCCTGGTCACACACATGAGAAGTGAGTGAGAGGGAAGTTACTTTTTCAATTTAATGTAAATTAGAGTAGATTCTAAGGATTACTCACACCTTAAACCTTAATTACCACAAGACTCAGATACCATAACAAGTTAATTACATAAAGCTGTTAGGATTGTTTAGGGATAGGATTACGGCCAGGGCTAGGGTTAGATTTAGGGGTAGGGTTACGGTTAGAACTATGGTTAGGGTTTGGGCTAAGTTTAGAGTTAGGTCTTGGATTAGTACTTGGGCTGGGATATCTGTGAGGCAAGGGCTAGTGTTAGATTTAGGGATAGAGTTAGTGATTGGGCTAGGGTTAGTGTTAGGGCAAGCTTTAGCATTAGGTTTAGGCTTAGGGTATGGTTAGGGATAGGGTTTGTAATAGTGTCAGAGTTCAAATTCGATTTAGGTTAAAGGTCAGAGTTTCTCTTAGGTTTATTGTTTGGAATCGAGCTTGGTTCTTGAAAGTTCTAGGCTTGGGTGAAACCTACGGATTCGGCTAATTTAGGATTAGAGTGTAAGTATAGTTAGAATTCACAAAGAATGTGCATGATTCACGTTACAAAAGAGAATTAAAGACTGAATTAACATTGATAGATGAATTAAACATTTAGGACAGTCCTCCAAACACTAGAAACATGGTTTCAGGAGCTTTCATCTACCTAAGAAGGAGAATTGTTCCGTTCCAGAAATACACTGAGTAAAGAGTACAGTCCTGCCCACATCACAAGACAGTCTGTGTGGCCACGTTAACAAATGGTTGCTTAAACCATAACTCTTATTTTCATAGTTCTCACATAATGTATGAAAATGGAAAGTTCTTGCAAATATAATAGACCAGTGACATTTTAGCAATGTCACTGAAACACTGACAGCATGATGGTTGAATCTGAATCCCGTGCAGTGTGGAAAAATCACGAATTTTCTATTTCAAGAGCTGAAAAAAGGAAGATAGTCTTTAATTTGAAATACTTTACATTTAAACAGCATTTAGCCCTTGAAAGTGGTTGTATTAACACCAGAGATTCACAAAAGAATGAGCCTGAACCACTGTTCCAAGAGAATAACACAGCCAATTCCCAAAAAAAGTCTGGAAAAATGTGAAGGAAGGTGTTCAAAGAGTAGAGAAGTGAGTGTGATACTGTATATCTTTATTACTCAGTGGGAATGAGGTGGTATTATCAGAAGGATGTTGATGAAACATAAGCTCATTTTGCTACAGCTGCTATAATTCTACAGTATTTGCAACTAGAAGAAACCAAACTGATGAACTAGAGTTCAAAGCAGTAAATATATACAATTGAGAAGCAGGCCTATTAATCCCAAGGCAATGGGTAGGACTAGGGTTAGGGTAGAAACCCGAAATTCACGAGAGAGGAACTCGAATCACTGGACAAAGGCATCAAAGCTTGAGTAAACACAAGGAAAGACTAGGGAAATATATAGGAAGGTGCCTCAAATAGTTGGAATCCATGCTCAAAGAGCTTTCATATCTGAAGGAAAGTGCTTAGTCACTGTTATTTCCTGGACACATACACGAGAAGTGAGTTAGAGGGCAGTTACTTTTTCAATTTAGTGTAAATTAGAATGGATTCTAAGGATTGCTCACACCTTAAACCTTGATTATCACAGATCTCAGATACCATAACAAGTTAATTACATATAGCTATTAGGATCGTATACGGTTAGTTTTAAGTCCAGCGCTAGGGTTAGATTTAGGGGTAGGGTTATGGTTAGAACTAGGGTTAGGGTTTGGGCTAGGGCTAACTTTAGATTTAAGTCCTGGGTTAGGACTTGGGCTAGGTTTACTGTGAGGTTAAGGGCTAGTGTTAGATTTATGTGTAGAGTTAGTGATTGGGCTCAGGTTAGTGTTAAAGCAAGGTTTAGCATTATGTTTAGGCTTAGGGTATGGTCACTGTTAGGGATAGGGTTTGTAATAGTCTCAGAGTTCAAATTAGATTTAGGGTAAAGGTTAGAGTTTCTGTTAGGTTTATTGTTAGGAATAGAGCTTGGTGTAGTGACTCTTCCAGGCTTGTGTTAAAGCTACAGATTCGGCTAGTTTAGGATTAGGGCGTAAGTATAGTTAGAATTCACAAAGAATGTGCTTGTTTCACTTTACAAAAGAGAATTAAAGACTGAATTACAATTGTTAGATGAGTTAAACATTTAGGACAGTCCTCCAAACACTAGAAAAATCAGTTTCAGGAGCCTTCATCTACCTAAGAAGAAGATGTGCTTTCCCATATATACGTTGTTAAAAGAGTACAGTCCTGCCCCGGATGCTGCCTACATTACAAAACAGTCTGAGTGGCCACTTTAAGAAATGGTTAATCTCATTTTCATAGTTCTCACATAATGTATGAAAATTGAAACGTCTTGCAAACATAATAGAGCAGTGACATTTTAGCAATGTGACTGAAACCCTGGCAGCATGATGGATGAATCTGAATCCTGTGCAGTGTGGAAAAACCAGAAATTTTGTATTTCAGGAGCTGTGAAAAGTGAGATAGTCTTTAAATTTGAAATACTTTACATTTATACAGCATTTATTTCTTGAAAGTGGTTGTATTAATACCAGAATCACAAATGAATGAGCTTGAACCACTGTTCCAAGAGAATAACACTGACAATTCCCAATAAAAGTCCTTAAAAATATGTATAAGGTTCCTGTAACAGAAAGAATACATGTTATTAATTCTTAAGATCTGAAGGTCACTGTGGATCCACTTGAAAAATGTGTTCAAAGAGCAGAGAAGTGAGTGTGATACTGCATGTTTATTACTCAGTGGGAATGAGGTGGCATTTTCAGAAGGATGTTGATGAAACATAAGCTCATTTTGCTACAGCTGCTATAATTCTACAGGTATTCGCAATAGAAGAAACCAACCTGAAGAACTAGAGTTCAAAGCAATAAATATATACATTTGAGAAGCAGGTCTATTAATCCCAAGGCTACGGGTAGGACTAGAGTTAGGGTAGAAACCTGAAATTCATGAGAAAGGTGCTAGAATCACTGGACAAAAGCAATCATACTCTGAGTATACACAAGTAAAGACTATGGAAATATATAGGAAGGTGCCTCAAACAATTGGAATCCATGCTCAAAGATCTTTCATATC
The DNA here is from genome assembly GCA_004026805.1 of Lasiurus borealis. Taxonomy (NCBI): domain Eukaryota; kingdom Metazoa; phylum Chordata; class Mammalia; order Chiroptera; family Vespertilionidae; genus Lasiurus; species Lasiurus borealis. Next base: position 27,619 of record PVJN01023228.1, read on the forward strand.
TGAAGGAAAGTGCTTAGTCACTGTTACATCCTGATCACACACAGGAGAATGAGTGAGAGAGCAGTTACTTTTTCAATTTAGTGTAAATTATAGTGGATTCTAAGGATTGCTCACACCTTAAACCTTTATTATCACAGGACTCAGATACCATAACAAGTTAATTACAAATAGCTGTTAGGATCGTTTAGCGTTAGGGTTATGGCCAGGGTTAGGGTTAGGTTTAGGGGTAGTGTTAGGGGTAGAACTAGCGTTAGGGTTAGGGCTAGGGCTAAGTTTAGGGTTAGTTCTAGTGCCCCGGGCTGCAGGGCAAGTCAACAGGAATGGCAGGAATGTCATAAGTCAGGTGTTTCGCCTTAAGTGCTAGGTCAGGTGTTTCACCTTAAGGGCTAGGCCTCATTTCTCCTTCTCCCTATAAATACCCCGAACTGCTGTTGAATAAAGGAGACTTGATCAGAACTTTGTCTTGTCTCCATTCCTTGTGTCTCTTGTCTCTTTCATCCCCACTCATCTTCCAAGGCCCTTGTTGATTTCACCCGTGGGTCAGGACAAGTGGCGCCCAACGTGGCTGGAGAATGGGGGATACAGTGAGGGAAACTGTCTGGAGAGCCGGCACAAAAAGGAGAAGACAGAGGATAAGTTGACGCGGGAACCTGCTGCGTTTTCTACACCTTGGTGAGTAGACAGCGATTATGGGACAAGAAATGAGTCAGCATGAATTGTTTGTCAATGGACTTAGAAAAGCTTTAAAGGCACGAGGAGTAAAGGTTAAAATTAAACAGTTATGTAATTTTTTTATTATGTTCAAGATGTTTGTCCTTGGTTCCCTATTGAAGGAACTATTGATAGTAAGAGATGGAAAAAGGTTGGAGATGCCCTTAGAGATTTTTATGAAAGATTTGGGCCTGAAAAGGTTTATATAACTGCCTTTTCATACTGGAATGTAATCATATCACAGAGGCATTGGGATCCTATAGTTGCTAATGTAATTGAAAACGGGAAAAAAATACTCCAAATAGATAAAAAAGAAAAAAGCATCGAGAAAGAAAGTGAGGACCTCATGTCTTTCCATAGTGATGTTGAGGATGAAGTGGGGGGGGGGGGGGGCGACCCAAGGAACTGAAAAGAAAAAACTTGAAAATAGAGAGTCATCCAGAGGCTCACGTGGTATTTATAGGGAGAAGGAGAAATGAGGCCTAGCCCTTAAGGTGAAACACCTGACCTAGCACTTAAGGCGAAACACCTGACTTAATACATTAAGAGGAAGGACTTTAGAAACTGAAAAGAAAAAATCAAAGATACCTAAAAAAGGAGCACGGTTAAGAAACAAAAGCAAAACTCTATAATTTAGAGGAAGCTAAACCTAAGACAAATAAATATCCAATCCTATCAGAATTTTTTGAAGTTAAGGAAGACCTTAGTGATACAGATTGGGAGGATTTAGAAGAGCAAGCAGCCAGATACAATCCAGACTGGCTGCCTTTTGCTCAGCGTCCTCCGCCATATAGTCCTGTCACCAGCGCTCCTTCCTTAGCATGCCCGATTCTTGACCCCAGAAAGGAGCTAAGAGATAAGATAGAATTCCTAAAAGAACAAGTAAAATTAGAAAAAGAGCACCAGGAGCTTATAGCACAATTAGAGTGTCTAAAAATAGGCAAGTCTAAAAGTGAAACCAAGCCAGAAACTTTTCGTAATCAGAGACCACCTATAAGAGGAGCAGCTCCAAAATTTTCTTCCCGGTCAGAACCAATTCCAGAGTTAGATGAAATAGATGCATTCCCGGTTATAGAAACAGTAGACGCACAAGGACAGGCTTGGTGCCATCACAATGGTTTCAATTTTAAATTAATAAAAGAGTTAAAAACGGTGGTAGCCCAATATGAAGCCACAGCTCCTTATACTACAGCAATTGTAGAATCAATAGCTGAAAATTGGCTTACGCTCGGGGATTGGCAGACTCTATCAGAATTCATAGAGTCATGCAAGGACACTGCTAAACGCAACGCACAAGCTGGCAATTGGTGGAATCTAGATTTGCTCATAGGAGAAGGCAATTATGCTACCAGCGACGCGCAAATGCAATATGACGCAGGACTTTTTGCCCAGATTCAATCAGCTGCTACTAAAGCTTGGAGAAAATTACCAGTTAAAGGTGACATGAGCTACTCTTTAACTAATATTAAACAGGGACCATAGGAGCCTTTTGCAGATTTTGTTCATCATTTAATTACTGCAGCCAGCAGAATTTTTTGTAATGCTAATGCAGGCACGGAATTTGTAAAACAATTGGCCTTTGAAAATGCTAATGCTGCTTGCCAAGAGGCCATTCGGCCCTATAAGAAAAAGACTGATTTATCAGGCTACATCCACCTTTGCTCTGATATAGGAGTCGCTTATCAGCAGGGCCTCGCCATGGCTGCTGCCATGCAAGGATATACAGTTAGACAATACTTATCACAGCAAAATAAGAATAAATGTTTTAACTGTGGGGAATCAGGGCATTTTGCTAGAGAATGTGAGGGGAGCAAAAATACAAACACTAAAATTCAAGCTCCAGGAAACACTGGGCTAATGAGTGTAGATCCAAGACAAATGCCCAAGGTCAGGCTCTACCTCAGGTTCAGGGAAACGGGAACAGGGGCCAGCCCCAGGCCCCCACACCGAAACAAATCTTTGGGGCAGTCAGCTTTGTTCCAGCAAACAACAATCTATTTCAGACCTCCTCAGAGCCACCACAGGAAGCGCAGGACTGGACCTCAGTTCCACCGTCCACACAGTATTAACCCCCGAGATGGTCCACACAGTATTAACCCCCGAGATGGGAGTTCAAGCTCTTCCCACTGGGATCTTTGGCCCTTTACCAAAAGATACTTTCAGCCTCATAGTAGGACGTAGCAGTTCTACACTTAATGGGTTACAAGTCTTTCCTGGGGTTATAGATAATGACTACTTGGGTGAAATTAAGGTTATGGTATCTTCTCCAAAAAATATGAATACTATTGTAACAGGACAGAGATTTGCTCAATTACTACTCCTACCCCTAATCCACACCTCTAATTAGACAGTTAATAAACAAAGAGGTAATAAAGGTTTTGGGTCATCAGATGCTTACTGGGTAGAGATAATATCAACACAAAAATCTTATGTCTTTACAGCTAGATGGTAAAGAATTTTCAGGCCTAGTAGAGACAAACTTATTGATTTTGCTAATAAACATGAATTAGTATTCCCTAAAATCACCACATTTACCCCTTTAAATAATGCCTTATTGGTGTTTACTAATGGCTCTTCTACAGGTATAGCTGCTTATACTTATCAGGACAAGGTGGTACAATTTACACAAACAGACATGCTGTTATTGCGGTCCTATAGGCATTTTCCAATCAGTCTCTTAACATCTACACAGATAGCGCTTACATCGCACACTCTGTACCCTTATTAGAAACTGCTGGCCAAATTAAGGGAATTTCTAATACTGGAGACTTATTTAGACAACTACAGGTTCTTATCACAAAAAGAAGGCACCCATTTTTTATAGGGCATTTATGTGCTCACTCTGGGCTTCCTGGTCCTCTAGCGGAAGGAAATCAGAAAGCAGATATGGCCACTCACCCATAAGCTCATATTTCTGCATTACTTGCTATCAATGCTGACGATTCTTCCCTAAAAATTGCTCAAGCACAGAAAAATCATCAGTTACACCATTTCAATGCACAGACTCTCCGGCTTATGCATAATATTACTAGGGAACAAGCCAGACAAATTGTCAAAGATTGCCCTTCTTGTGTCATACATCTCCCAGTACAACCCTAGGGGATTAGTACCTAATGCATTATGGCAAATGGATGTTACCCATATCTCTGAATTTGGTAACCTCAAATATGTACATGTAACTATAGATACTTTTAGCGGTTTTATTCATGCTTCCCTCCAAACAGGTGAAGCCACTAAACATGTAATTAGCCATATGTTAACTGCCTTCGCAGTCTTAGGATGTCCACAACAATTAAAAACTGATAATGGCCCAGGCTATACCAGCTCAGCCTTTTCTCAATTCTGTAAGTGCCTCAATATCCATCATACAATAGCTATTCCTTATAATCCCCAAGGTCAAGGAATCGTTGAAAGAGCACATCTCTCTTTAAAACTCACAATAGATAAAATAAAAAAGGGGGAATGGTACCCCACGAGAGGGTCACCCAGAAATATATTACCTCATTCCTTATTTATTCTCAATTTTTTAAATTTGGATGCAAATGGACCATCAGCAGCCACTCGCTTTTGACATACAGAAACTCAGAGACAATTTGCTTCAGTACTATGGAAGGATCCTTTGACTAACTCCTGGCATGGCCCAGATCCAGTTCTTATCTGGGGCTGAGGATCAGTATGCATTTACTCTAAGGAAATGAAATCTGCAAGGTGGCTACCAGAACGCTTAGTTAAACAGATCAGTCAAACTCAAGAAGTTGAGGATAATTCCA